>VVHJ01003792.1:11456-22096 GCA_015107715.1 Tylochromis polylepis | reverse complement strand
TTTTTTTTTTTTCCCACTTTTTTTTTTTTTTTGACGTGTGCACCTTTTTCTTTATTTTTTAATAAGTTAAAGCCAAAAGCCATGCCACAGAGTCTATTGCCCGGTATAGATAAGGAATGCAAAAACACAGAGATTCAATCACAACCAAGAAATCAAGGACTAACAGCTGCTTCCTGCCAACCACTTTTTCGTTGACAAGTCAACATCAAGTGGCTGTGCCCTGGCTGAACCTGCTCCATCTACTCTGGCCAGACTGAGTGTCTGAAAGGCTACTACAAATGAAGGTCTCCAGAGCTGAATTAGGAGAAGGCGTTCCTGTCATTGTCGGTCGTCTTCGGCACAGAAGGATGTGTTTATCTCCCAAGCCAGACTTCAGGCAAACCAGTATAACTTCAACTGCCTTATGGTAAAAGTTATGTCATTGGTACACTGAAAATAATAATCTGAAAATAATTTTTAAAAATTTGCTGAAATTACTTTAAATTACTCTGAATTATTTATTCAGTCTTAGAAAAATTTGATTAACTTTAATGGCTCTTTATTTTATTCATTTGTAACCTCAGATTCAAACCTATATCTTCTTTTTTTTATTGCCTCATGATTTTATGGCACTTTGCTCATGTTTCTTTCTAAGCTCAAGCATTCATCTGCTCATCACTTCTCCTTGAAAATATCTGGTAACATCATTTAATACATTCTTGTTCCTTTTGTATATAGATCCTTGTAAATACATATACACATTTATTTTAAATTCCTGGGTCTTATGTGTTTTCCTTTATGCAGAGGATTAGAAATCAATGAACTGGCCAAAGAAGCCTTCTGTGGGAGATACAAGTGTGTCTACATGCACTAAATAAAATGGCTTGAAAAAATGTTAACCCCCCCCAAAAAACAAAAACAAAAACAAATTCAGCTTGTTGAGGAAGAATCAAGCAACAAAGTTGAGTGCTCCAGTTTTACACAATAAACTTTCTTAAGAGTTGTCATCAAAATAGCTTATGGGACTTAAACTTTCAGGATTTCAGCCAAATAAAGATAAAATACCAGGTTCTGACTGAAAGATTTCTAAAACAAAAAAAAAACAAAACATACAGCACTGCTATAAATTTGGATGGAAATGGAGATAGAAAACTAAGTAGCAGTAATGTCTGGAGAGGTAGTGAAGCTGAACTAGTTGGCATATAATGATGTCGGTGGCTAGCTAAAGAGCTATGAATAGGATAATATATACATATTAACACAGGTAAGATGTAAGATGAGGGCTAAATTGTTCTCAATTAAAGTTCATGTTGAGAGTCCCCAAAGGACAGAGATCATGTGGCAGAAAGAAAACATTCAAAATGGACCAAACACCAGCTAATTGATTACTCACTGTGATTTATATTATTCACTATGAAAAAGTTTGGATCCTGAGCTTATTGTTCAAACTGAAATCTTAGTCCACCTGAGAGTAATTCTTTTCTGAAGTGGTCAAATATTTGGTGTCTGGGACATTGTGAGTTATTAAAAATGTAGCTTTAAGACGTGCTGCACATGAACAGTACTAAACTAGAGCGGCCAACAATGACCTCATTTTTAAAAAATTTTTTTAAAATTAATGGCATAAGGTAACAGTGCAGGAGATGCTCGGGTGTGGAAACACGGTCATCATTTCATCACACAACAAGTGGATAACAATCAGTTTTTTTATTTCTTTTTATGTGGGAACTAAAAACCTCTTAATCAGAGTGTGAACCAGAAGTTAAAATCTGAGAGATTAAAGCAGTGCTGAAACACTGTTTTGCCTACTTTAACCTACCAGTAGAAGAAAAACAATGAAATGTAAGTCACCCCTTCTTATAGGTCTTTGGTTGTCACTTGACTCACCCCACTCAGTCAGACTCCAAGAAACTGTTTATTGTGACATCAAATACTTTAAAGGAAATGTATTTAGAAATTTAAAAAAAAATATATACCAAACCCAAAAAAAGTCACACTGTCAGTCTTCCAATCTTTCACATTGGTGATCATTATCAGCTGAGGACTAAGGCAAGAGGAGACTTCAAGAGCAAGAATATCATGGTGTATCTTATGAAAAGGTCTTCATTTTTGTCATGTGGCAGACATGGTGATGTTAAAAATGACACTGTGGAAACAAGGACTTCTCTATAGGCAGTTTCAGGCCTTTTGTCCTCGTATCTCTTTCTTATTTTTAATGACCTCCTATATGTACAACCTGCAAAAGTGAAAGAATGAACGGAGGTAAGGATGCAATGACAAAGATGTTATAGTCAAACACCTAGCTAAAAGTTCATTGTGACTTGGAAACTTAAAGCCTCTAGTACATATGAACCTTGTATATGAATGTAGAGAGAGACATGTCTGAACCTGCATTTCACCTTTGTGAATCAATCAGTGCCTCATGGTAGTGTTAGCACACTCTACCATACAATCAGTTTCATAGCTAAAAAAAAAAGACCCTCAAGAACACAAAATATCCACTTAATCAGTGATTGCTCCAGAGAAATGGACCTGCTGATCACATTTACAATATTGTTTGACCACAGGAATTAGAATTGATGTGCTCTATTTGTTTCAATTTTTAAAAAATAATTTTAAAGGATTTAAAGAAATTTACAAAATGCTGCATTTATACCAAAATGTAAATGAAAGGTTTCTGTGAAGAAAAAGACCAAACTGGACGTGCCATACAGAAGGTGTTAAAATTCAAAGACACATGGAAGAGTAAAAGTTCAGTAATCACTTTTAGCTTCCTTTCTGGTGCCATTTATCTAGTGAAATTAAACTTTTCTGGCCTTCAGGTTAAAAGCTTCAGTCTCTGCAAGGTTCCCATATGGATTACTATCAGTCTCCACGGAAACTGTTACAATAACTTTAAGTTTTATTACTAACCTCAGCCACCTCATATTGGACGGCATCTTTGCACATTGTCCCCCTGGCACACTTACAGCAATTACATCAAATTCAGTGGTGGAATTATATATCCGACCTACCCAGCAGACGTAACCCATCCCATGCCATTAAGGCCAAAAAACAATATTTTTTCTTTTAATACTTGAAGATAGTCTATAGTATTTTTTTTTTTTGGCATGTGAGTAGCTCTAATAATGCAAATCAGTTCAAATAATTGAAAGAGTGAGTGGATTTACATGAAAGTGATGGAAATGTTCTTGTGCCCTGCCTTTTCACATACCCCAATGATTAGGTAAAACTTTTTCATTCACATTCTTACACACTAAACTGAGGTAATAACAATGGCAAACACTGTAACAGCCTAAGAGTGTTGTGTTAATGTTCTTACTGTGAGCATCTGGCATAAAGTACTGCTTTGAATAAACAGACACATTATCATAGCTGGAGAGTTTTACCAGGTGATGACTGAAGCTTTGCAGCTTGCATGACTGAAAATATCAAGTGTCAAAAAGAGCACACCTTACACACGTTAAGTGCCCTCAAATGGATGTGGTTTTGCTCAAGTGCTTTGCTTAAAAGACTTTATTCAAACAAACATGTCTTTGGACTGTGGGACGAAATCAGAGAACCTGGAGGAAAACCACACAGGGAGAACATGCAGACTCTGCACAGAAAGGCTCAAGCCAACCCGAGGAAACTTTTAGCTGTCAGGCAACAGTAACCATGACATCATTGTTCTGTCCCATATGAGATTAATTAGTTTCCAGAGCCTCAAATGGG
This sequence comes from Tylochromis polylepis, assembly GCA_015107715.1. Classification (NCBI taxonomy): domain Eukaryota; kingdom Metazoa; phylum Chordata; class Actinopteri; order Cichliformes; family Cichlidae; genus Tylochromis; species Tylochromis polylepis. Next base: position 18,403 of record VVHJ01003792.1, on the reverse strand, counting down.
AATGTGTGTTGTGATGTTTTGTTTTTTACCCCTCTTTTTCTTTATTAGTATGGTTGTGGGTATCATTGTCGTTGTAACTGCACTGTGATTTTGCCAAAGTCTGAGGTTAGAGAGCTTATGTCTTGGCAGGATTGAGTTCATCCTGTAATGCACAAAAGGTCCCAGTATTCATTGAATCAAGGTTCAATTTTCCAATTCAAACAATCTATGAGACTTACAGATTTCAGCATGCAAAATCAATCTGTCTCTGTGTGAGACTGGAATCGTGCCTTCATCACAGCTGAAGGGCAGAAAGTGTGTTCTAAGTAGGAGCTTTGTGTTCATTCTATTTGTTCAGCTCTTTGCATAAATTTTCTGTTATTCCAAGAACAGCTCAGGTCTGTGACGTGCTGGCAGAGGTCATTGTTGGCAGCAGCTGCAGAGTCCAGGAGTGACAGGCGCAAATACAGGGAACATAAACAGGCCTTTAATGTGCACAAACAGTTAATGTGGGCTAAGGGTCAGTGACCTCTGCTATTAAACAATCGTGCCTGGTGGCTGCACAGCGTGTTACATGGGACAGAAATGCTATTACATATTGTATATCAATGTTTTCTGCACTTTCAGCATCTGAATATATTTCCCCTTTGTGGTGGGGATTATTTTGCATGCCTAAGGTTAACTCCATCTTCCTACCTCTCATACTCAAAGCAATCACTTATTAAAAATTGAACACAACAATTATGAGTATCATTTGTTTTGTCAGCTTATTAATTATTCTTTAGAAAATCTAAAGAAAATTTATCAACATGTCACACTGACATCATCCATTTTGAGCTTGCAGTAAGAAGCACAGTTTCTAAAATGTTGAGCATGTTTAGGAGATGTGTGAATTTCAGTGCTGAAATTTATAGGGGCTGATTTTCATACTGAGATTTTTATACATTATAAAAATGAAGGGGATCCCATGGGAGTGCAGTAAGATTTCTTCATACCTAGTCAGCTTTAAAAGCTTACTGCTTTGACATATGCGCAGCTACAGCCTCAGAATTCTCACAGAACTTAGGCCCTTCGATGCTATGTGTTTGCTAAAACTCGTCAGTGTAGAGGTGAAAAGTAAAAGAATTTTATAGCTTTGTGGAGATTTCACTAGTGTGCCATTTATAGAAACCAGTTTATAGTTTGTTTTTGGAAACTGGCGAAAACCTCTCAGAATCCAGCTATATGTCAATAAGCCCATAATATGCATTAAAGTGTAGCTACAACACCCTTTTCTCTCACAATCCCATCAATGAACACAGCTGAAGTTTGACATTTTAGATACGAACTGATAGATAACCCACTGTCCAGCTCTCAGTCATGCAATGGGAAATGTAGGCTGCATTTCATCTCTGGTGCCTAATACGTCTTTTTTTTTTTTTCTCAAGGTCAGCTACCCAAGCTTTAACTACAAAAAAAAAAGATATTTGTGATCCTTTATAGTACCACTGTGAGTAGCTCAGAGGATAAGTTCCAGAGGATCCATTATAGTTTTTGAGTTTGAACCCCACAATGTGTATGTTTTTCTCATATGCACCCATACACAGTAACAATGAGAGCTAGGCAGGTCACTGATTTCATGTAAACCACAAAATTTTATATAATTTCAGATAACTTTCATTAGTGATATCTGCACAAATAATTCCTTTAGTTTTCTTTTTTTTTTTCTTTTTCTGTCATTCTTGGAAAGTTTGATAAATGCCTTCTCACTCTTCAGTTCTCCAGATCAAAATGAATAAAACTAAGACATTCAGATGGTGATGCTCAGTGATGTTAAACTAGCAAATTATACAGATAGCTGTGTGAAGATCTGCATGTAGAGGCAGCAGCCAAGGAGCAATTTCACAGGATGATTAATCATGCTGATTCCATGGTGGGCTTCATTTTGAGGAAATAAAACATGTTCCTTGTGTTCAGTTAAAAATGGTATTAGGCTTAATTTAGTGTTAACTAATATGAATATAAGGATACGCAGGTGCCCAACTTTCACTACACAAAAGTCTGTATACCAAACACACACAACAGTACTTAGATATTTAATAAGATCCCCATGTCTACTGTATGTGTGTGTACTAACTCTAATTGGGATTTAGAGAAAGTACTTCTAAATCTATTAGTAAAACTAGCAATATTGAGTGCACAGGGGTCAGGCCAAAATGATAATTGGATGATAAAATTGATTCTCACTTCTGTTTTATTTGCTTCAGGCCAAGGTTGTCCTATTTCTATTTCTTTTTCTATCCATCCAATTTCCCTCCATCTGTAGTAGAAGCTGGCCACCATCGGAGTGTGGAGGAGGTTATTCAGCAATCGTGCACCCACTCAGACGTGAGGGAATAAGCGGGGCGGAACACAGAGCTATTTTAGTTTAGCTCCTCTGTATCTAGGTCTAAGTGATTAAAACAGAGGCTTCCGCCAATATTCTTCTCAATGAAGGTGTTTTTAAATTGTCACTTGACATTCTCTCAAAGTCTCCAACAAAACTTTGAAAACTATTTTCATTCGTTGAGGATGGTTCCTTTTTGTTTGTTTGCTTTTCCCCCCTTGTACTGTCAGTAACACTGACAAATTATTATTTCCTCTACAGTATTTCTTGTCTTTTTTTCAGCAGGTACCCAATGCATAGTGCAAATGCCACATTGACTCTCATGGGCCTCACATCTAACCCAAATCCTTCTTTTAACTTGAAAAATTGCTCCTTGCGCTACCCACAGGGGACTGCAAAGAGAAATGTCTGGTATGCCCACCCCTGCTGTATTAGGTTACTTATTGACTTTAGCATCTCTCTTCATTCTGCCTTACTTCATTTTCCATGTCTTACTCCCAGAGTCCTTCCTTGTTCACCCCTTCCATTTCAACCCCCAAGACCTAAGCACCATGCAGGTTGGCCAGCTTCAGCTTTCCACAGTCAACACTGCAAAGAGGTTTGTTATGGAGACCCAGTTAAAGCAGTGAGCACTGGGGCAAAGCCTTCTGGGGCTGGGCTGAATGGATGAGCTGTCAGGCAACCAGCTCTGTGATGAGAGACCCAGACTTCATGCAGGCTCAGATGGGGAAGATAGTGGTTTCTGTCAAACCCAGAGCAAAAGAGGGCCCCCACATCTGAACTACCCTGAAAAAATGGGTGTGAAACTAGAAGGGGTAGGAGCCTGGAGAAATGCTAAGGGGCTGTCTGGGGAACATGGATATGGACTTCATCTTCACTTTATCAAGTCCACCTGTGAAACACACACATCCAAAGACACACAAGCGTATATATGCACATTGTTCAATGGGTGCTTCACAGTATTTTAATTAGATTGTGTTACATCCTAGTACATGCTACTGAAGCATTTCACTGTCAGTGCAATATTCTTGATCCTCCAATGTCCATATTCTTTTTAACTCAGTCCATATTACATTTCCATCTCTGGATTGTTTGTTCCAAGATGTACCACTGGGAACTCTGGAAGTGACAAGAGACTCCTGAGGAAGAAAGAGAAAGTAGGAGGGGAGAATTGGAGAGGAGTATGTAGAGGGAATAAGGAGACATACAGGGTTCCCACGAGGGTATGAACAGATGAGAGAATGATGGTGTCTGAGAACAGGACGTGGAGTGACAACACAGAGAAGAATTAGTAGAAAGAGCAGAATGGGTATGAGTACAGAACTTAGAAATGAGGGGGGGAAATGACAGTAATGGGCAGAGATGGTTAAAAAAATATCATTCTGAGCACTTGTGACTAATATAATGCTGTTTTTTTGTTGTTCTTTTTTAGCTTCACAATGAGGCCGATTATAACTTTTTCCTGATTGGCAGCATAGTCAATGATTACAAAATACCTCATTTTGTGGGAGAAACAATCTTATTTTATCTATCTTTGATGTTACAGTTTATACATTTCAAGCTAGCGGTAGCTAGAGACAGGTTGTAAGAATTCTACAGTAGTATGAGTTTATAATTTAACTTCTGAATCTGAAAACAAAGCAACCCAAAAATAGATCCTGCTGCAAAGCTTTACTTCATTAGCTGTGATGAACGTAAATGCAGCAGTTGAGATTGTTTACAAGCTGAATTAAATACAGGACCATGAAAGCTGTGATGAGAATGTTTTGCATCAGCTTTTGGAGTATATACACATATGCACAGTAATAACTGAAAGACTTTTTATTTTTTTTAAAAAAAAGCTTGTTTAAACTGTAGAATTTAGATTGTTGTGTAGACAAATACAGTTAAAAAATAAATAAATAAAAATAAAAATCCCATACTCTATAAAGCATAAAATCATACCCTATTTGAAATGAGATGTTAGCCTCAGCATGAAAAAGTTGCAAAAGCTAAGGTAAAGTGCATTGGTTTATTGTATTTTGACTTCACTAGAATAGTCGGTAACATCTTTGAATCTTGATATATTTATTTACAGCCAAAATAGTAATGAAATGAGTGCAAATAACATGCTCAAGAATTCTGCAATAGGCCCGAATAAAGGGGCACAAAGTAGCAGACGTATTGAGAAACTACACCATGCTTGAAGACAGGCAGGAGAGAAAAGTAGAACTGGCAGAGTTGAGAGGAGCAAAAGCAGGAAAACATCAGTGGAGAACTCATCACAATGCAGTGCAGCAGAGCAGCTCCCGGCCTGCACCACAGGAATCCCATCTTCAGGGCTCAGAGCAGGTAATAGGAATGCTCTAGCCATTAATGCTGGGAGAAGAAGAACAGGAAAAACCCTGTGTTCTCTGTTGAAGCCTTAGCCTTTCTATTGCCCACCACTGATTCAGCAGCAAGCCACACCAGCGCACCTAAAAGAAATGGATTAAAAGCAATTCACAACTTGCATTGTGCCCAACTTACATACAGTCCCCTGTAAAAAAAAAATAGAGTGAAAACATAAAAATACGACTTAGAAAATGGGAGGTATTGCTCTTTTTTGTTTCAGTTGTAAGACCAGACATGGAAGCCTTGTTTATGCAGTGTTCTGCATATCTATCAGTTTCTTAAAGCTCACAGATTAAGCTGGAACTACAAATAGAGGCATGTTTCACACTAACTCTTATTATGTTGAAGATTTCAAAGAACACAGTACACAATCTCTTTATAGTGTGTGCTTTCATCTTTATTTTCTAAAAAGAATTACCACAAAACAGTTACATGAGGTTATATTTCTAGATCATTTACAAAGAAGCCTTGATAAGATAACCCCCTTTTCAGTTCTCTGTAGCTCCTTTGTAAGAAAAACAAAGAAAATTTAAGTGTTGTACATTTTAAAAAGTCACTCATGGGTGGGCTGTGTCACTCATCTGTGCATTCTGGGATTAAAAACAAAAAAAGGATTTAACAGATTTGATAGTTATCTAAGTCTACTGCAAATTTGTAATGTCAGTGATGAGATAAGTATAGCTGGTAGTGTGCCTGAAAATATAATAATATGCAGACTCACCAAATCTGTTCATTAGCTTCCTCAGTGCCATATTCAAAGAAAAACCCATAACTACCCCATGTACCTCAAGTTTCACTGCAGATTAGTGTCGGTCAAAAAATTGATCTGTTTTGCTTTTTTTCAGGGAGCCACGACCATCTATTTCCTCCAAATTATTCCTCATAAGCAAAAACTTTCTTTTAGAAAAATGTAAAACAAACAATTAAACAAAGAAAGACCAACTTGTCCAATTTTCTCAAAATTATTTAGACACTCAAGTTATATAAAGGGATGTTTTTTGTTGCTGTTTTGTTTTTCTGGCCTTTTGGTGTTTGTGATACTTTAACTAACGCACAAAGATCGAGAGGTTACAGGTACAGGACAGGGGCTGTGGCACCAAAGCTGTGATTTTGCAGACTTTTTTGTGTTTGGTGACAGTAATTCTATTCATTGCACAAAGCCTATCTTTATTAAACAATTATAAATCTCCATCAAACATGTCTTGTCAATGAGAAGGGGTTGGGTTAGGAATAAGTCAACATGCTGACATGTTTAGCAAAATAAGGGCCAATATCTTTCAACAATATCTTCTACAGTGTCTTTTTCTAAGAGTGCAGTATGTTTTTCCTTAATTTGGGAGGTACTTAAATGTCATTCATAATTAAACTTTGACCAGATCTCTTGGTCAGACACTAAGTCAGTTGTTCATTAAGAAGGCATCTTCATTTCAGGAAGAAATGAAGATGCTTGTCTCTCTTCCTGCTAACTAATCAGCAGCATAATCAGCTCAATCTGTTTCATGGTCCTTTGTGAACAGTAGAGTTGAAGCCATGCATGCCAGCTTTTCTAGGTGGCAATCGCCATCACTCTGTAAGTAGATCAATTGTTATTCAATGAGTGTCTCCTATTGTTTTTCTGTATTTGTGAAATCATGGCATGGATTTAGGTTCTCTCCTGAACCAGTTCATATGGTCATAATCAGATTTTTAAAGTCAGTTTTCGTTCTTGAAGGTTAATATTACCTCCAAATCATTTCTGTTCCGTCATTTGGGCTAACTTTGACTTAATGCGTGCAGCTCTGATCCTGACACCATCTGTTTGCATTTTCTCTGCCTTGCCTTTTTCCTTCAAGTACAGGACAGTCACAGCGTGACTAAACAAGATTTCACAGAGACAATAGTTATTTGGCCAAAACATCAGCTAAAAATCAGCAGCAACTGCCAGCTTCTTTTTTTTTTTTCCTGTCAGGGAAATGCTGCATTCTGCTGCACTGTACATAATAGCTTTTAGGTCATGGAAAGATATTCATCTGGAGCTTCCAAAGATTAGGAAGCCAACTGCTTTGCTATGTCTTATGGTAATGAATGGTTGTTTTTAATAAGCTGCCTCTCTCTCAGGGATGTGAGACTAATATCTCAGCCTAAGTAGCAGGGTCACTCAGGTCAAATCCAGATGAAATTGCTGCTCACTTTTAATTCCAAAATCTTATCTAATGAAACATAAGGGGGGGGGGGGGGGGGAATAAATTTT
>VVHJ01003791.1:0-11012 GCA_015107715.1 Tylochromis polylepis | reverse complement strand
TTTTAGGTTTTCTAAGTTCTTTTACATTTTGCCTAGGTTGCTTCTTAGTTATTTTGCAGTTCCCCTTGTGTCTTGTACCCCTGTGTTTAGTCTCCCTCTCCCTTCATGTGTCATGTCGGTGTGTCTCATGTTGTCAAGTTCATGTTGTCAGGTCTACGTCTCTATGTTCCTGCTTTATTGTGAAGGTCTTGTGTTCAATGTGTTTAGGTTTACACTTCCCCTGTGCCATCGTTATGTTTATTCTTGTCAGCTGTTCCCTCATGTGTCTCCACTCCCCTTGATTACCTCCTGTGTATTTAAGTCCTCTGTCTCCCTTTGTTCATTGTCAGGTCGTCCGTCATTTTCCACATTTCATGTCCAGGTCTGTCATGCCATGTCAGTATTCATGTCTAGGTTTTTTCATGTTTAGTTTTATTTCACCCAGTTTAGGTTTATGTTTAGTTTCTTATTGTTTCACCTTGCCTTTTGTTTGTATGTATTTTCCCCGCTTTAATAAACAGTGTGTTTTTGGTTAAGCTAAAGTTTCATCGCTTCACGTGTCTGCATTTGGGTCCACTTCCTCACCTCATACAGTCTGCTCTGCCAGACTGTGACACATTCTTAATGATCAATTATCAGTAGTTTGAGTCAACTAAGAACACATTCATCGCAAAAAAAAAGCTAGAAGTTAATGTTTGCTGTTTTCAGTACACTTTTGTGTCCTGTGTGATAAATGGTATCTTCCATTTAACACTATTTGTATTTGCCATCTCCTTCGATCCATCTATAAACTCTCCCACACTGCAAGCTCAGTTAGACTAGTGAGTGGTTTGCTATGATGCTCCAGAGGGGACATGGATGTGTCAGGGAGGAGGACAGACCTCTAATTAGTTGGCTTCTTTCTCTTGGGAAGGGAGTGTCTCTAAGATGGTGTCCCTGCTTCCTAATGAGCGCATTGGAGACCAGTGAGACAAACCCTCGCTAGGTAGACCAGCAGTGCAGATTTCTGCCTGAAGTACACTTCAAGCACCTCAAACTGTTTGTCCCTAAAGGTCTTACTTCTTTTTTCTGTCATTCACTTTCTTTGTCTCCTTCTTTCACTCTGAAAAGCTTGACCCCCACCAACTCTCAAACAACAACAAGCTACTCTTTTTCTCAGGAGACTTTAACACACATAGGTAAGTGCGCACAGAGAGTCCACACACAAAATCAACGCCCAGGTATTGGAGACAATTGCACTCTACAATGCCCCATTATTGCTGCGGTGTGCTAAGCAAAGCATCAATACACAGCTCCTTAAGCTCCTAGAAAGGAGGTTTTAATCTGAGGCAATAAGACCACTGAAGATAATAAATTACTTGAGAGTCTGAACATACTTGCACAGGCGATTACCTTCTCAGTTTGTGGGAGAGCAGCAGGATCATCTGTTGACTTGCACAAGGGAAGAAGTCTGAGGAGAGAAATAATTCACACCACCCTCCCACCTCCTACCCCCCATACAAGAGATAGCTTAGTGGGCTGTGTTATGTTGGGGTTTGATTAAAGAATCCTCTCATTAAAAGGTTCCCTCCAGTTACTAATCAAAGCAGAGTCGATATCTGGGAATTAGCTCGCCAAACACTCTTGCCCTGCTGTTTTCACTCTTCTTTGTGCGTTTGCTTACTCTCTCTCTTTTTCTCTGTTCATCCATTTCCTTCTCTATTCTTCTGCCCAACTTTATCTGCATTTTTGTCATTTCTTTAACCTCACAGGCTCTTCCATCTTCTTTATCTCCCCTTTCTTTTCCTTCCCATTAAATATCCAGTCTTCTTCTCTGGCCATCTATTCTGCATTTGTCCTTTTATTGCTGGCAAATTAACCAAGAGACGGAAGTTCAGTGATGTCAGTCAGCTGTACTTTATATGTATCTTTAGAGGCAGGAGTCAACTAGCCAAGGAGTTACACGTTATTTTGTTTTAAATGTTATACACTGAAAGTATTGATCTTGAGTTTGGTCGATTACACTCTATGGTTTAAGGCTGTTTAGAAAAAAAAACAGTTTAGTGAAAACCAACCCGTTTCCTCATGACAATGAGGAAAGTATCAGCCATTTTGGGGCAAGCACCCTAAAAAGAACTGTTTATGTTCAAATAACTGTGTAATCCAGCACTCTAGTAATTACAATGGGAGCGGGTCACATAATACATTAATGAGATGCAATGTTTGCAGGGGTAGGTTGGAGAGATGCCCAAAAAATGGACTTGACAGACTGCTGATTGGATTCAACTGGTTCAACTGATTCTTGTTTAGTTCTTACCCTCTAGTTGGAGGTTGTGTGATTGCACCATGATGTACAAAAGTGTACTTCTGTACTTCTTCAGGTCAAAACATCCTGACAAAATCCATGGATGTACAGTCGCATTCATTTTTGTCATTCATGTTTTGTATGTTTTGATTAATTGCCAATATATACCAGTATAAACAAATATTATCAGGCTTCAGAAAAAGCTTGCATACATTCTTGTATCAATATATTTGATGGCCTATTAGTGGCTAGTACAGTGAAAGTATTTTGCTTCTGTATTGCAAGTAGCATGAGAATATACATGTCGTTTTAGGGTTGGTGTAGTTTAGTTGACTGATAATACAATAATCCACATTCTATTTCCCACATAGCCAAAGAACACCACATTTTACAAAAATTAAATTTAAATGGCAGAACTCATGTGGCTCTCTTTATGTTCTATCTTTATCGATCTATCACTGCTTGACCTTTCTTGTGTATTCAACAAAGCATTTTAAAGGTTTCTGCGAAAATCCATGCACTCTCTTTTGTATGATCATGCCCTTCACTAACCACTGAACACAGGGCAGCATGGCTCCCACCAGAATCTCTGTCATACCTCCTCTGTCTTTTACTCATTTTGTATGAGTGTTAGATCCTCTCTCAGCCTGTCCCAGACACAGGGGGTGGAGTGGCATCAACAAAGAGACTCGGCTTCTGTGGACTGATCTCTGCGTCCTTTTGTGTTGACACTGTTTTCACGAGCTGTATAAAAAGCTACAAAGGTTTTCTGCTTCACACTCTGTTGGCTAATTGCATCAAAGCATTTGGAGTCTGTTGTCTCAGCCCCTGTGTTTGTACAAGCATCAAAAGGAAAGAGCTTCAGCATGTGGAACCTGTGCCAGATATCATCTATCCAGCACGGAGGGACACAAGAATGCATAAACCACGAGAGTGTGACGGTGGCATTTGTTTGTCTCGACCTGTACAACAAACACAACCTGACAGGAAATTTAGAAATTCAGCATCTCTCTCTCCCAGTAATGAAGGAAACCGTATGGGACAGTTTGCCTAAGATAGAGTGAGAGAGATGCAAATAATGTGAAGTGAAGACAACAAGAATGAGGGATAATAGTGGAGAAAAAAGAGATATTAAGAATATTTTCTATAGCAGGCTTGCACTTGATTAGACAGTGCATATGAAAGGGACACCTTGAAAACTGACATGGGATGCATGCAGGGTGTGTTTGTCTGCATGGGCTTTCGTGTAATTCTGTATTCATACCCATGACTAAGTATGATTATGTGCATACATTCTGTACAAATGCATGACTGTGCATAGAATGAGAATCCATACACTGCACATTTTTACTCTGCACACTGTGTTTGTGTATGACAGCAGGTTGGGCCACACAGAGCAGGGCTTTGTTGAAACTAAAATGCTGGCAGTGTCTGTTCATTCAGCCATGTGACATGATTTATGTGTGAGATACAGAGTGTAAATGTCCTGCCTGTGACCAGCAGACCAAACAACAGACCAAACCTGAAGATGAACAAAACTGATTATACTGTGTTTTCCAGCTCACTCATATTTCCTACCACTCTCCCTCTATTTCTCTCTCTCTCTGATACCATGTCTCTTTATCTCTATTTTTCTCTCTTTTTTTCTGACACCCTGTCTTTGTTTGACCTGAGATCCCTCCCTGCCCATGCCCTGATTTTCTTCACCCATACGCAAGAAAACCTGGATAGATGTGCTCAGCCTTTGGGTATGCTAAGCTACAGTCACAGTCATTCGCGCCACTGTTTTTAGAAGTTGCATATGTGCAGTGCTGCATTGTCCCGTAACGTGTTTTAAAGATGTGTTAATAACATATAACATTTATGCTGCTGTTAATGTGACAAAATGAGAAGAAAAGAAAGAAGAATGTCAGAAGTGCAGAGTGAGCAACGATTTAATGTATTCAGTCTTGATGTTATGCACAGTTTCTCTGTTCTTTTGGTGTAGACAACAATGAAATGACAGTGCTAAAAAAAAGCACAATCATCAAGCATTAACTAGATTTTACACAATGTAGTTAATAATCAATTTTAATAACTATTTTAAGAGTTTTATTACCTTGGCACCAAGGTACATCATCAGTAAAAAGTTTAACAAATAGTGTTATACCACATAATTCTTACTGTCCTCTGTATATGTATCTCTTTTGTTTCAGAAGAAATAGGTACTATTAGAATTTGTTATCATTAAAATACTAATGATAAATAAAATTATATAAACTGAATAATGGCAAATTTGCGTTATACCACAAATATTTTGAAAATTAATGTGCTATTAATTAAAGGTTATCAATACAGCAATATATTTAACCTCAAAATGGCGCAGCTCAGGCATCTGTAATACCAAGTGTAATGGCATTTTCCTGCATGACACTAACTGTAATTTTAAGGCAGTCGTCAAAAAAAAAAAATCTAATATTGAATGATTGCAAATGTCTGCAACAGGCATCTGCAGAGCAGTCATGCATATGGAGAGATGGTGGTTATGGTAAATAAAATGTGGTTAATGACAGATTTACAGCGGGTTTACTGTGATACTGTAAATAAAGTGGCAAATATCAATAGCAATAATGAATGGTGCAATATGTCCTGCACTATAAATCTTGAGGTGTGGAGGAACTTTGCAACAGTCGTTTTGGCTCTTCAAAAGGATTTTTCTTTAAAAAAATTCGTTTAAACATGTTTAAAAAACGTGCTTTTTGGGGTTGTTTTTTGGCTGAGGTAGTTATTTTTTTCTCATCAAATTTGGCAGTGAACATCAGTATTACGTGCTGAATAGTATGTAAAGGCCCTTGTTATATTCGTACGGCTAAGATGAACAACCTTGTGTTTTATACACCTGAGACACTTGGGAGAATGTCTCCTTGTCCTAAACCCCAGCTTTTAATGAAATTTGAAAACCTCTTGGGAAAAAAAAAGACATGTTCAAGTCCACCTAATCAAAAATGCCAGTTAGTGCATAAACAGTGGCCTTACAGTTGGACCAGTGTTATTGAAGCACAAGTCACCTAATTTAATGAAAAGAACAAAGTACAACAAATGTTCCACTGAGTTTAGTTATACTATTCAACTCATCTTCATGAGCTTCTTTTGAAAATATTTTTTAAAAATTATTCATTTTTATAAAAGAGTCTGAATCTGGTACAAGAACATCCAGGGTGAAAGTTTACCGCCCTGATGCAAGTGTGGTTTAACGTCAATGCTGGGTGGATGAATGCCAGCATTTTAATATGACAGACCAGATTACCTGTGCTCTTTCTTTTCATACACAGCATTGACACATCATATCAACTTTGTATCACAATTAGCTTTTAAAAGATTACGTTCATAACTTGAACATTCGATTTTCAGTCATTAAACTATTTGTACCAAGGTCAAGATTAAATCGTTGAACTTGGCGTTTTACTTAAATGAGTCTTTGAAACTTTGCCCTTCAACAAGGAATGTTTGAATTGTTTTAGGCACAAAGTTAGATGGGATGAAGGATGTGTGAGGAAAGGAGAGTTGACAGCAGATAAAAAAAAGTATAAAGTAGATAAGGGTTGAGAACGAGAGGAAGAAGAGAGAAATAAAGGACACAAAAGAAGATTAGGACAGAAGGGAATGTCAGTGTCCATGTGTCCAGGTGTAGAAATGATGGGGAGTGGCAGACTGTGTGCGTAAATTACGGGCTGGCATGTTGAATATTTATGAAGGAGAGGGAAGCGCAAAAGGAAGAGATGGACGCAGGAAGGAAATTGAAGGGGACAGACTATCTCCTCTGATGGATAATGACGGCCTCAAGTCACAGATTAAAGCCTGGACAACTGCTTAAATCCACCACGGGGCTTTTTTCAATGCATTTATCAGCAAAGGGGCAGGATAAAGACTTCAAGAGTGAAAAATTTCTATAGAGAATATGAAACATGATGATCATGTAATAACGATTATGTTTCAGATGATATTCTCAAACCAAAACTACAACAGCAGTCGGAGTTCACATTTATCATGCTTAACACGATTCATGATAAGTAAATAAGATTCAGTTAAGTACTAAGCAACTGAGCAAACATGTGACTTTCACTCATATTGATTAATATCACATTTATATAGTTTAAATAAATAGCATGTATGTATTCAAAGATAAACTAAGGCCAAATTTGATATTTAAGAGGAATGTATTCATGTGTTTCTAGTAGTCTAATACATAAAACAAAATCTACATACACACATAATGACTTTATTTCTTAATGTCACACATCCACACTCAGGTTATTGTATCAACACTCAAAACGTTCTCATCCCTCATCCCGACGCTATGTGACAAATCGTCGGTATGTTACGCGTTCGGAGGCACGAGAGCTGTTTGGAATGAATCTATACATGTAAATGTGTTTTACGTTCTGATCAGGAATCGCTTTGGAAAACACTATCTGATAGGGTTAAGGTTATGGTTATGGTTAAGGTTAAGGTTAGGGCTAGAATAGACGCTGGAGCGTGTGTTACTGCCGCGAGCGGCATTCTATTGGATTCAATTGAGAATCCGGAGCATATCATAAGGACGCGGAAGGGTACCTTTCGCGTTACTATGAGATGCCTCGGGACGTGACAAATCGTCGGTATGTTACGCGCTGGGAATGAGAATGGGCTGCAACACTAGTAGAACCTGTCAAGCAATATATAGCCTTAGTACTTAGGTTAATAAGGACATATTGTAAGTACTTTGATTATGTTCAGTACAAAATAGTATCAAAAAGAACCTCACAAATACAAACTTTTTTTGTAGATCATTAAGTGTAGGGTGCAGGACTGTGGATGTAATGGGCCAAACACTTATACAGAGTGCTCATGCACATTCATAGTGGCACATATAGTGATGTTTAATTAGAGCAGCAAGTTCCCTTTGGCAAAGAAATCTCCTGGTTTGGGAGAGAAGCATCTGGACAATACTATCCCAGAGGCCCACATGCTGGCAACTAACTGAGGAGTCCCCACTGTGTTTGAAGACAGAATACAGAGCAGAGCAAAGCTGCCTGTCCAGAATAACACATCAGTCAGACAACTGGGGCCAATTCACATGTCCAATGGAGCGACATAGATTGAACAGAATAGAATTAAGGGAGGTGGTTTTGACGATTAAGTTCTTTTTGTGATGAAAAAAAGAGTATTCAGTGTACATCACTGTACGTCATGTCTTCAAAGTTACCCATACTCATCCATGCGCATACTGGGACAATGTGGGTTTATATTGTATAAGCTAATTTGCTAATAACCAGTTATGTAGTATTGCCATATCTGTTTGCATATACAATGTGCAGACAGTACTGTCTTTCTATTAAAAGGAAACATTGTTATTAAAAGTGCTGTTATGTACTGTCACATATTTTTGTGGCAATGATGAAAGAAGAGGAGCAAAAGACATTCAGCAGGCAGAAACAAAACCACATGGAAACAGATAGATAGAATGAGGACAGCTTGGACCGGACCTAGAGGAGAGCAGCGGTAGCAGCTGTTCATATTTCCTGTTCTCTCCAGGCCTATATACCAACACATCATGGCAGCATACCCTGGGGATAAATCAGAGAAAGGCTCTTAAAACAAAACCCAATTAGCACAATGTAGCAATAATGGGCTTTTCTCAGGTGCATACTCTGTTAGGTCTGCCATCTGCACTCACATCTATATAGCCCAGCTCATTGCATGTTGGATTTAAGCTTACACCAAAGTACATTAAATCAGTTGCATATATTTCACTCATTTTATCAGTGTTGCTGTGCTATAATCAGTTTACTTCTCTTCACATTATAGAAAGTTTACGAATGCATAACATAAAGTTTAGCTTCAAACAAAATGGAATTTTTTTGTGTGTGTTTTCATTTGAGCTTGTTGCAAATACATAGTAAAATCTTAAAGCAGCATGATTATAAAGGGATTATTTTCTTGCAGAAGATTCTATTTTTTTCCCGTGGGAGTCAGCAGATTGACAGTAAGCAGAGCCTGACATAATGCATGTTCTGAAACTTTCGAGTCAGACACAAAGAAACATAACAAAAATTCTGACAAAATAGAAAAAGGGGAAAAGTAACATCATGAAATATCTACAGTAGATAAGGTGTGTTTTTTCAGCCATGCAGCAATTCTTTCCATACCGCACTGCATTGGAATGAAATGTCATCTCTTTTTTCTTAAGGAAAGAAAACAGCTTAGATATCTGATAATGTGGCTTAGCTTTTTCGTGTTTCCAAAATCTAGTTGTCATTTAGGTTGGGCAATTTTAAAGACACATTTAAGGTCTGTTACCATTACACTACATATAATAGATATAGAAGTACAGACATAAGAGAGTGTAATTTATTAACCAATTAGTTAGTCACTTCATGCTTTATTGTCATCTAGAAAGGTCAGTATTATCTGAAGAATGGGTGTATGTTTTGAAAGTTACTCAAGAACAGGTCAAGAGGGCACACTAGAGGGAAATGGAAATATTAAATATAGATGGCGATTGCTGACAGCAGAGTGGAAGAGAAATAAACTTTCCAACCATGGAACACCCTGTCAACAGTATATGCCCACATCCTTATTATCAAGAGGACTCATGTCAGCTCTGTCAGCAAGCTTGAAGTGTCTTGCTATCTGTGGAAATGTGTTAAGTAGATGTTGATCTGACGCTCTTCACATTTTCAGAACTATCCAGTAACTTGGTAATAAGACAGTTTTACCACATGCTGAAGCTTTTCACTAAAAAAATAAAATTAATCAAAACTCAAATGTATATAAAATGTTCTCTAATGTGTTAAGCAAAGTGACTGATGACTCTCAGGGCATGAAATCACCCCATTTACTAGCCACATGCTGTATAATTTTTGGCTGTGGTGGGTGACTCAGGCTGTCTCACTTTTAGCCTGGCAGGTCACAAGATGGTTTTCTAAATGTGTTTTTACAATTCTATAACCTGAGCTGCTAACATGTTAAATTGACTTGGAAAATTTGGTGTCAGTCAGCCACTGTGATGGAAAAAGTTTCTTGGTCAGGTCTTTTTAAAAATAACTACTGATAATACAGCCTTGAGGAAAGCAATCTAGTCAGTGGGGCTTCCATTATAAAGAGCCAGCTATGGCTCAAAACTTGTAGTGATATTTAACTTTCAAGCCAAATGTTCTTGTTTACAATTAGTACGAAATAACACTCACAATGCTATGAAAATGTGACATCAGTAACCTTTCGGCTCTGTCTGGATTTCCAGATGGACCTGTGTCTGGACACAACTGAATCAAGCTCCAACCAATCAGAGCAAGAAAATGTGTTACTAGATGTAACTGAGCAACTAAAAAATATATCACAATTACATGGTTATATCTCTGTATTAAGCCTGCTACACATATATACATATATTAAATGGTTTTGATAGGCCTACGAGATGGAAACCTGTTTTAACGGGAGGTGGGTCAAACATATTCTGTCTGACCAAATGAATCATGACCTCTCTTTTTTGTCTAGTTCCCAAGCTACCGCATACCTGAGATGATGGATTTTTCGGAGGATATCTCTGTCCGCATCAACACAGACAAGTGTCGCTGTTGCTTCCAGTAAAAAGAACATTTCTTTGTGCAGCGCTTGTTACTAAAGTTCATGTGGTGTTCAGTCAGAACTCTGAGGCTTTAGCTTCATTTTTATAGCGTGACTCAAAGTGAATTAAAAACATTTGGCAAGACTTTTCAGCTTAGTCCCAGTGATGGTTAAGAGACCAGGACACAAATCACCAGAAGACGCCACTTGCCATCAGCCTAAAAGATGAAGCTATTCCAGAGCACTGCAAAATCTCCAGTGTTAAATTGACACTAGAAAGTGTCTATATGGGTCCACTCTTTTGAGTGTTAAGTTAACACTTTTGACAGTGTTATATTTTTAACAGTAACCTAGTCAGTGTTAAAGATTAACAATGACTAACACTGAGCAGTGCTGATTTTCTAATACTGGAAAAAAACTAAAAATGCTAGTAATATTTCAGTGTTAGCAAATCAGCACTGCTCAGTGTTAGTCATTGTTAATCTTTAACACTGACTAAGTTACTGTTAAAAATATAACACTGTCAAAAGTGTTAACTTAACACTCAAAAGAGTGGACCTATATAGACACTTTCTAGTGTCAATTTAACACTGGAGATTTTGCAGTGAGGTTACCCTCACTGAGGTACTAATATGCTATCATTTCATATCACACACAGCATGGTGGCACAATTTTCCCAGGAAAACCAATTTGTAACACAACTGCATAAAATATGAATGATAAGTGAGAGCAGAGAGAGACACTTTAGCAACTTGCAATATGTCACTTTCCTGAGATAACTGCCAAGAGAAAGCACCAAACCATTAAGTCAAAATGAATTTTTTTCACCAGGGTACCATCGCTACGACTGGAAGTTCAGTAAGTAACCTATCAATAGTGTAATGAGTTCGCCTACATTATTTGACTTGTTCAAGTACACAGGATTTGTAGTTGTTAAATTTACAATTGACACATTTTCCTCAAGTAGTTAAACAGATAAAACTTTTGACTTTATCTTCTTTCAACTGCTCTCTTTAGGATTTGCCACAGTGGATCATCTTCTTCCATCTCATGTGATCCCTTGAATCCTCTTCTGTCACACCAACCCTCTGCATAAAGACTTTAAGAAATAATGAGGACATTTTATACATTTCTGCAATATCTACATATTTACTGGTACATATCT
>VVHJ01003785.1:0-10721 GCA_015107715.1 Tylochromis polylepis | reverse complement strand
GTTGTTGTCAGCACATTCAACTATGTAAAGAACAAAATATTTAATAAGAATATTTCATTCATTCAGATCTGGGATGTCTTATTTTTGTGTTCCCTTTATTTTTTTTGAGCAGTGTATTTAAAGTAAAGACTCAACAATAATTGAGAGAAACCCTAGTAATCAATGATCTCTTATGAACAAGAACTTGGTGACAATGGGAAGGAAAAATTCCCTTTTAACAAGAAGAAACCTCCAGGAGAACCAGGTCTTCTGCTGCAACCAGTTGGGAGTGAGGGAAGGAAGATGGGACAAAGACATGTTATGGAAGAGAGCCAGAGATTATTATGCTATACAACATAGAAGGGAAGGGCTGAAATGAAAGACCAAATCTATAAAAAGGACACTCACTTTTCAAATCCTAAATAAATCAATACAGAAAGCGTTTCATTTATATATAAATGAAACTGAAGTATGACTGACTGAAGAAACAATAAACTCTAAAAACACTAGCAGACTTTACAATAACTAATAAATAACTTTATCATTGTTCTAGTATTGTTAAAATACTTTATGACATATAAATCGTTATTTGACAATTACAAATACTAATTTAATACTAGAATGTTCACATAACGTCACCAAAGTCTGTACAAATGATAAACAGGTCAACAACGTCATGACGTCACCCAGCGTTACCTCAGCCAGCCACAGCTCTGAAGTAGTTCGAGGCGCACTCGTTCTATCCTGACCGTCTAATAGAGAAGCGTTATTTTATTTCGATACTGAAAACACCAGAGAGGAACGGAAGAGAAATAACGGGAAGAAGAACACAGACTGTGCGCTTCTGTTCTGAAACCCAGCAGCCATGGGAGCTGTTCTGGGGGCATTTTCTTTCGCAAGCTGGGTAAGGTCTAATGCTCCGACTCAGAAGTGAGGTTTTTAAAACCACCTTGATTTAAACTGATGAGAAATGTAAGGCGTCGTGACTCCCTGAGGCGTAAACAGCAACAGGTAGTAGGCTAGTGTTAAAGAACAGGGAGCCACTCAGTTAGCTGCTATTTTAATTCCCGTTGTGTTCTGTGATCTATCTCAGGTATATTGAAACAGTTATGGTTTCGGTAACGTTTCGGCGTGGTGTAGTTTGATTTTTATCTGCAGAAATCTGAGAAGAATTCGAATTCCCTCGAAGTAGCTGCCCCGTGAGGAGCAGTACAAATGTACGGCAAAACAGATAGTTAATCCTAACGCACTTGGTCATCTGTTGGCATGTGATTAATTGGATTAGTTGCGCTTTGTTACATTATAATAAGAACACAACAAGCGTCGTATTTAGAAATGTCAGTAGATGAGACGTAGAGAATGAAAACAGTATTTTTTTTATATAAGCCAAGAGAGGAATAGCACTACATGGATTTGCAATTAGGACTAGAGCAAATACCACAAATATATCTTGTAATAGGGCATTCCATTTTTCACAGAGCTGTATTATCTATCAATTTAACGACTGCATTTAGACAAAAAGACAGACACAAGTTTTCCAAGACAGTATTGCCGGTATAGAGAGATAAAAGAAATCAAATTCTTTAAAGAATTGAAATTTTCCATTTTTTGTTTGATAAATGAATTCAGTTGTTTATAGATTATTTGACTTGCAATACTGCAGTGTGCTGTTCCCTATAAATAGATGTGAAACCTCTTACAGTGCTCAAGCAAATGTAAAACTATAAAAGACAGTATTAACAGTATTTTTATAAACATTTTTGTTTGGGTTTATTTATGGTTGAGATTATGCTGAAGCATGGTCAGCCATTTTCTGGCTGTATGTTTTCTGGCACATATTGTCAAGGCCTAGTCTGCAGAAGGACTAAGCTGACCTTGTCTGGCTGGCATGGGTAATACTTGCTGACATTCGTTATCTCTTGACTCCACGTCTGGTATTAGTGTATACAAGACTCCAGACAGTGGTTTACTGTAAATGAATGCATATGCTGTCTGACGATGTAAGGCTGTTTTTTTGTTTTGTTTTGTTTTGTTTTGACTACACCGAAACTTAATCAATATAGTCCACTTATATTTCTATGTAAAGACGCGAACATACATATACATATAAAGGTTAGCATGTACACAATCATGCCACATGCCACAATCATGTGTCATGTGTAAACAATGTCTAGCCAAACTAGACTTAGAAACTTTGGAGTAACAATATAAATTTTACACAACGCTAAACAAATATTCACGTGGCATATTTTCAAAGCTTTAGAATCAATGTAACTAAAGTATATGGTATATTTGGGGAGGACTCACTGTGTCAGTTTCCTGCCCACATGCCTGCTGAGTCTGACCACAAACACCACATGCTGCCTTTTTTACATATCCTAGCTGCAGTTGTTGTAACAGTCTTTACTGATGGTTTTACTGCAACTGATGGCTCATTAAATCAAAGTGAATACTGAAATTTTGATATATTTAGGCACACATATTACTGTACTATAGTTTGATACAACATCACACATGATTCTGTAGCTCTGACTGTTTATGTATATTGAATGTATAATGAATATTCTCCAGAAAATCTTAAAGACAGTGCATGCCCATAGCAGGTGGTTGTAGCTCAAGAGGTAGAATAGGCCACTTGCATAAAGTTATTGGCACACATGTCGGCAAAGTGCCTCTCCTCTGTCCTCATAACAGTCAAAGCATGTTCCCACTGTGGTCCAAAATAATGTGCTGTTACCCCAAGGTAACTGTGATTACTTAGCAAAGTCCAGTAGTTTCCAGTGAGTAAACCGTGTTTGCCTGTTTCAAAGCCTTCTCCACTTTATCTTTCTCATTGTCATACAAATTATGTATCTTAATACAAATACAAATAGCTTGGTCTTGTCAAGGGGAGCATCTGACAGAGCTTTTTGAACTTGCCATTCAAAAGTCTCTTTTCTTTATCAGTTTCTGCTCACCATCCATATTGTTACTGCTGCGTCACTTCCAGATATCCTGAACTACGAAAGCGGGCCAAAGTCACAGACTGTGCGTGGATTTCTTTGTACATTAATTGTGTATCAAAAATTAAATAAATAAATAAAATAAAAATAATTATATGTATGCAGCATTGATTCTGGCAGTCAGTATGCTGGTTGCCTGATCCCTGCTGATATGCTATTGTGGTACAACTTGTCATATTTGTTCAATCCAGCATGAAAGTTGATTGAAAGTAGCATTTTCTTCATTTCATTTCTTTCATTTCATTTGTGATTAAGAACTTCATGTTAAAATTGTATACCACAAATACAACATACCACAATATACCATTCAGAAATTTTTACTTCTTGTGTTTTGCAATGTGAAGTTTTTTTTATTAGTCTGTGCTTAAATATGGGGCTTTACAGGACTGCTTGAATTGTTTTTTCATATTTTAACTAGCCAATACTCAAACATTTTTCATGTGTCTGTTCAAAATTACAGGTCCTGATTCAATTTCATGGTAGGAAGGGGTAGTTAAAACTTCAGGCTTTCGTCTTTAATATTTTTTGAGACCTAATTTCAGATTTCAAAGTGTGGAAAAACATGCTGGAAGTGGGTCAATAGACATTTTTCAAAAAATATATATATATATGTATCTTGAAACAGATTTGATATATAAAGCTAAAATTTCAGTGTTTAATATGATGTCGGCCCACCCTTTGCAGCTATAACAGCCTCAGATATTGCCGGGCAGGCTGGCAGCATAGACACCCAAGTTTGTGAATGCGATAACTTAAGAAGGAAGGACTTTCAAATTGATACCATAGGTGCACCTACTAAAAATCTTTGACTAGTTTGAATCTTTGTGACCTTGACCTCAAGGTCACAGGTCAAGTTTTCTGAAAGCCTTGTGAATATGATAACTTCAGAATGAAGCCACATAGGATTTTCAAATTCATGTCATAGGTGCATCTACTAGGAGATTGCGGGGTACCACTGATGGTTGCCAATATTTTTAAAATTTGTGTTACTGTCCATACATTTGTGGAGAGAGACAGAAACGTGTTACTGTTTGCAGATATTTAATAATCATAAGGAGAAGAGCCCAGCCTGTTGTTTTTATAATATGATGCTCATAATAAATGTACAGTAACTGTAACATTAGTTAGTAACTAGGCAGGCCCAATGACTTTATCTGTTTCTCATATAAACTGTTTAAGTGCCTCATTTTTAAGTACCAGCTAGAAGCCTTAATATCCTTCTGTTCAGTACAGTCAGAGAAGCAGAGGTAGTGTTTGAACTATAGTACTTTCAATTAACATTCAAGCTCACTCATGTGCAAGCAAATTCATTTATGTGCATGCATTAGTTACCAAACACCGGCTTCCCCCCACAGCTGACTCCTCGTCTTGCCTAGCAAGCTAAGAACATTAATTTACTGATTACCTTAGAAATCACACATTTAACTTACAGAGAAAATGTGATGAGGCCTCAGGTTCCATATGTCAGTTAGTGCAGTTTACTGTAGAATACTTCACTCTGCAAACTGTCACTCTGTAACAGTTTGAAACACTCAGTGCTTCTACTTTATTTGCAGTTCCAGAAAAGAGATACATAAGTTTCTCCATGACAGGAGCTGCCAATAAAAGCGTTCATCATGAATTATATTCAGGCAGGGAAAAACAGAACATGGGAAGGACTCATGCAAACTCATTAGGAACAACTAAGTAACTTTCACAATAAGAGTGAGGGAATTGTCCAATAGTAAGTCAGTAAGCCAGTACAAGAAAACACAGCAAACTTATAACAACTTCTTAACCTGCAGGAAAAAAATTTAACAAGGGATAATTTGTTTAAAGTCTCAGAACCACACAAGCCAACCTACCTCATATGTCTGCAGACCTGATGGCAATAAAGTAGTCCTGGCTAGGACTACTTTATGACACAACATATCAGATGCCACAGTGGTCAAAATACAGACTGCTCCTCTCAGTGCAAAAGTAGTTTTTCTCTGATTGACATTGTCTCTAATTGTCAGTGCTGTACTGAGTCACGGAGTGTTACTCGATGAAACGTTACAGTAGGCTGTGTACAGCATAACAGTACAAACATGAAGATCAGTCTGTACTGGCAGCTGAATAGTTAAAAATCTCAAATAAATGATTGAAATATTTTTCTAAATTACTAAAATGTGTTTTGTGTGCTTGTTGTCAGTACTGGAATTTTAAAAACAAAAACCCAAAGGTTTAGTAAAGTGTATAGCTGTATTATGGAGTACATGTTTGATTAAGCATGTGTATATGTTGTGTTCTCACATTAATCGCTTTACGCTTTTCCTTACACATGTCCCTTGATGTTCCACTTTTGCTTCAAGTGTGATTTCTCATTGATCCTCCAGGTGCCGTGCCTGTGCAGTAGTGCTACGTGCCTGATGTGTAGCTGCTGTCCGAGCATCAGAAACTCCACAATGACCAGGATCATCTATGCCTTTATAATGCTGTTAGGTACCATTGTTGCCTGCATCATGCTTTCACCGGGAGTGGATCAGCAGCTCAAAAGGGTAGGAGTTGACCATAAAAATACCATAGGATAGACATTTACATTCACAATAAAGTTTACATTATTTAAAGTAAAAATAAAATAATAATGGCCCCAAGCATGCTATAAGACAAACTGGTTCATAACTGATGCAAAAAATGGAGTGTTTATGCAAAGTTACCATGAGATTTATAACACGTGCGCACCAGCCAATTTGTTTCTCACTGCCATGTATGTTAGTAAATCAGACTCATTTTAAAACAGTGGGTTTGGGCTTGCTGCCAGCAGTCGCAAAAAGTCATACCCCCATTTCTCTGTATAAGGAAATAAGTGTAACTGGAGGAGAAGTGGAGAGAATGAGAGAGTGGTGATGATATTGTACCGGCAAAATAGAAGGAGAAAGTCCAGCTCGAGAAATTAAATAATATTGTCCAAGGTCCAAGGAGGAAACCAGAAAAGGGGTAGCTTTCCAAAGTGATTACATGGGAGTGACAATCATTTAAAATAAATAAATAAATTAAAAGTGATGCTGACATAACAGGGGTGCTGAATGTTGTTTGCTCTGAGACATTACCTGTGACTCAAATAAAGAAAAAGTTTGTAATCAAAGTTCATATGAAAAAAGACTAAAAAACTAAAAGAAAAGAAGAAAACAGGTGGAAGACAAGGAGCACATGATATGTCAGCCCCAGATAACACAGTCACTGCAAAAAAGAAAAAATAAATCCAGATTCCCAAGCTCCCAAGAAATAGTACCAAGAAATTAGAATATGTGATAAGTGATGACATCCAGCAATGATAGAAGCCATTTTAATGAAAGGTAAAATCATTTAAGATAAGGAAAACTTGAATATGTTTAAACTGAAGCAATTAAAGTCTACACCTTTCTCTTTAGTATTTTCCTTTCTTTAATTGCAATTTTTTTTCTATTTAGTTGTAATTCTGAGCAATGCACAGTGCTGATTTTGATGAAATCCAAACCGCATGTCAGCACAAGTCCAGGCCTCAAACCATCTCCATTAAGAGTGCTGTCCCTAAACAGATGTCTACAAACCTCAGTGTACTAAAGCAATGTTATAAAGATGAAAGAGCCAAATTTCCTCCTTATCAATGTCAGAGACTGATAAAATCTTGTAGAAAACCTATTACATTATTGCTGCTAAAGACCTGAGACTGGAATAGAGACTTTGCTTCCTGATACTACTTTGCTTTATTTACATCTGACTGTAAAAGAAGCTCAGTCATCGCAACCCTAACCCCATAACCCTAACCAGCCCCTTCTTGGAGTAGACATCAGCAGGTATTTCTCCAAGTCACAAAGCTTTGACATCATAATAATGTGACTGTTCATATGCAATCTTGATCCTGGACAAAGATTATTATGTTGAACCAGGAACAACAATACCATGAGGATATATCAAATAGACCATAAAAGACGTTTTGCAGCCAATATCAGATACATTTTCCAATGCAGCCTGACTGCACAAAAAAATTCTCATTTATGCTCAGTAGTTTTACCATCACAATTTCACTTACAGTATGTACTGAGTTGTCATGATCTTGGGTCTTCAACCCAATATTTTGAGTTTGTTCTCGACTTATGATTAATTTCTTTGGAATTAAGAGATCACTTTTGTTTAAGTTCTTGAGTATGTTATTATCCTAATCCATCTGAGTTTATCTATAGTGCTTGGTTTCTTGTCTGATTATGTTAGTTCCCTTTCGTGTCCAGTCTGCTCCAGTGTCATCTCTGTGCCTTGTCCTCACTGTCTCCTGTGGAAATCAGTCTTTTCTTAAAGATTGTTTACCCTCTATCTCCTCTGTGTCTGTCTGGTCACTCAGTGCTCTGGTTTGTCTCGTTTCCCCTGTCAGTCTTCTCTCCATGTTTATTTTGCCTTTTATCTAGGTCAACTTAGTATGTCAGTCTCTGGTTAGTGTTAGCTTCCTGGCTTAATGTGATGGTCCCTTGTCTTGTGCGCGTTATGTTTAGCTTTGTTTCCTGCGCCTCATCAATCAGATTATGTTTAGCTGTGTTCCCCAGGTGTGTCTTCTCTACCCTGATTCCCAGCTGTGTATATATTGTCTGAGTCTCTCTGTTCTTTGTCATGTTGTTGTCATTTGTTCCCTTCTAACTGTGTGCTCTGTTTCTTTCTTAGTGTTTAGTTTGTTCGTAATTTCTGCCCTAATCTGAACTTTTGAACTTTGTTCCCTGAAGTACGGCAGTAAAGCTGCCTGTTGAGTTTAGCTCTGCTTGCAAGTCCTAAATTTGGGTCCACCTTCAGACTACCACACAGCACGTTCATAACATGAGCAGTTTATTTTGTGACTGCAAGACCATCTAACTACATCAGTCTTTCCAAAACTTCAAACAAATCTTTACTTTATCAAAAATTTCCTTTATGAAATCTCATTTTTAATATCAGTAAGCATATACACTGTCTGTAATAGGCCAGTGCCCTCCAGCTAATCAGGTCATCAGTTGCTGTAATAAGTGGTAAACACAGTGCAAATTTCTTTCTCTTCTTATTCTGTTAACCAAGAGTGTAATAAATTATGCCATCAGAGGTACAAAAAAACACTTCATAAAATGATTTCAGCTTTTAGCTAAAGCAAAAGATTTGTAAAAAGGGTTTCTGGCCTCAACAGCAGAATCTGTCTTACAGTAGATACCTCATAACAGGGGAGGAAGTGGCACTGCACTAAACATATAGCCTGGAAAAATAGATTGTTACCTTACAGAGAAGTATACTAGTACAGTACATCATGAAATTAGGTAGCGCTAGCATACCCCATTATTCATCACTGACAAAGAGTCAGGTCACTCTTGAATTACCTTTAACTAGTTATGACTTCATTAATTTCTTTACAAATAAAATTTGAATCATTAGTGAAAAAAAATTCACATCCTTCCTATAGAAGCTAAGTACAGCAACTGGTGATATTTGTTTAGATGGCTTGTCTCCTATTGATCTCTTTGAACTAACTTTAATAATTACTTTCGCTAAGCCATCAGCATGTCATTTCAATGAGGAGAGATCATTAGAAGGAATTGGAAAGTGGAAGTGATGTAAAGCTTAGATTAGCAGCCAACACCTAGGAAGCAGACAGATGAGTGACAACAAATCTTCCTTATTGAACTTACAGATAGGCTTCATTTAGGTTGCCTTTCTACAAAACTCTTCAAAAAGGTATTACCAGTTAATTTTTCCATTTTTAATATGATGAATTTATGTCTATTAATAGGCTACGTATCACAGGCTTTTAAAGTGGCTGTAGTTAAATTACTACTTAAAAAGCATTTACTTGATCCAGCTATCTTAGCTAATTATAGACGGATTTCCATCTTTCCTCTTACTTAAAAAATTCTTGGTTTTCTTTGTAAAACAGCTATGTGATCATTTGCAGAGAATTATAAGTGTAACATTTTCATTTATGATGAAAAATTTTGCACTGAAAAAACATTTCTTGTTGTTTTCATATAGTTATAGTTCTTAGCAAATTAGAATCTGCAAAGAGTACTTACAAGGTCGCACTTTGAGGAAAGTTGGAAATTTGGAAATCATAATCAGCTAGGAAAACTGCAGTTGGTGCATCCGTACTTCTTATGGCCTCAGACAGTGGACTCTTTGTGCTTGTCTGCTAAATCAGTGCAGGATTCAGTACTGTTGATTATAACATTATACCACACAGAATGGAATACACTGTTGGATTTAAAGGAAATACACTGAACTGCTTTGAACCATGTATATCTAATAGATTACAGTTTGTGCATGTAAACAGGGAGCCTTCTTCACATACCGAAGTTAGTGTTCCACGGGGTTCTGTGCTAAGACCAATACATTTAAATTATACATGCTTGAGGCAATATTATTAGAAAACATGACATACATTTTCCCTGCTACGCAAATGATACTGGATGACCTGTAATTTTATGATCTGAATGCACTGTTGTACCAAACACATTTTGCTTTTCCAAGATGAGCTCTATAAATTCTCTATAGGCTCCTCTTGTTCATGCATCGTGGGCCTCATTATATTTATTCATTTCTATTAATGTTATTTCCGTTATTACATTATATGTGTAGTTTGACAATACACACATACCGTCTTGAAGAATTAGGCCCCATCATATCTTACAGAATTCATAGTACCATAGTACTCTTAGACAGCAGGCCTACTTGTGAGTTTCTAAAAGTAGAATGGAAAACATTAGAGTTCCATGAGTAACATGAACATAGTAGCCACATTGAAATTGGTGTAAGAGGAATAGAACATGATCTTTCGTCTTTCTATTTTTTCAGCATTTTTTTTTTATCACACCGTCCAATTAGGTTAATTAGTGGTTAAGTCACATCTCATATGCATATAAAAATTTCCTCTGGATGTACAGACAACAAGGGTCTTTCTCTGATTTGCTGTAGATCCCAGGCTTTTGTGAGGATGGGGCAGGTTCGTCTGTCCCTAGTCTACAGGCGGATGTCAACTGTGAGATGTTTGTGGGGTACAAAGCAGTCTACCGTATATGCTTTGGAATGAGTATGTGGTTCTTGGGGTTTTCCATTCTCATGATAAACATAAAGAACAGCAGAGAACCACGTGCTGCTATCCACAATGGGTAAGTACTGCAGTAACGCTAGCAACATGTAAATATTTTTACCAGCACAGTCCTACCAATCCTAAGGTTCAGTTTTAGACTTTTTAAAACCGTAGCAGGTACATAAACACAAAGCAGCCATAGATCAAGTGCATTTACAGTGGCTTGCAAAAGTATTCGGCCCCCTTGAACTTTTCCACATTTTGTCACATTACAGCCACCTTTTGCTGCAATTACAGCTGCCAGTCTTTTAGGGTATGTCTCTACCAGCTTTGTACATCTACAGACTGAAATTCTTGCCCATTCTTCTTTGCAAAACAGCTCCAGCTCAGGCAGATTAGATGGACAGCATTTGTGAACAGCAGTTTTCAGATCTTGCCACAGATTCTCGATTGGATTTAGATCTGGACTTTGACTGGGCCATTCTAACACATGGCTATGTTTTGTTTGAAACCATTCCATTGTTGCCCTGGCTTTATGTTTAGGGTCGTTGTCCTGCTGGAAGGTGAACCTCCGCCCCAGTCTCAAGTCTTTTGCAGACTCCGAGAGGTTTTCTTCCAAGATTGCCCTGTATTTGGCTCCATCCATCTTCCCATCAACTCTGACCAGCTTCCCTGTCCCTGCTGAAGAGACGCACCCCCAGAGCATG
>VVHJ01003784.1:16473-41004 GCA_015107715.1 Tylochromis polylepis | reverse complement strand
GCACACACCTCTCACACTCACACATACACACACACACACACACACACACACACACACACACACACACACTTTCTCAGGAATCCTTCAACAACTGTCCCCAGCGATCAGTAGTGGTCATTAGGGTAGCCAGTAATGTTACTGACAGAACAGCAACTGTTCATATACCACATTTAATTGAAAACAAATGACTTTCAGTAAGTCTGAACAGTTTCACATTTCAACTTTCATTTCTCTCCATCGTGTCCACAATTACTTTATAGTTAAATGAGTTTTGCTTTGAGTATCGAGTTCAAGATTGCATGATTTTCGCAAATTTTATTTAGGTTTTATTCCCATGGTATTAAAAAAAAAATGAAAACAAACTTCAAATGCAATCTTATTTTTTAAAACAGTTTTCTAATACCATTTTCTCTGTTGCCATCCTCATTCCATCAGCCTAAAGGAAACCTTCATTTTCCTCTCTTTTTTCTATCATCCTCTATCACATCTTCTTGCTCACTACCTGCTACATAGACGGACCCTCTGCTAGAATGAAGCATACAGGTTTGATGTTAGCCTCTTAAACTGCCAACAGCCTAATACACAGCATAATAATTGTAAATAGTTTAATTGTCTTGATTTCTGTTTAGATAACTCTTAAATCGTATTTGTGTTTATGACACTGTAACACTATAATAATAGTACCTTGGCTGAGTAGACCTAATAGCAATATGTTAAAATGCATTGCTTTAAACTAGGTTTATGGTCTGCACAGTGATACTACATGCTATAGCCATTCTCTGTAAGTGTTCTTTTAATGTTAA
This sequence comes from Tylochromis polylepis, assembly GCA_015107715.1. NCBI lineage: Eukaryota > Metazoa > Chordata > Actinopteri > Cichliformes > Cichlidae > Tylochromis > Tylochromis polylepis. The sequence goes on along the minus strand of VVHJ01003784.1, from coordinate 40,201 downwards.
TACAAATACAAAAGTTATACAGTAGTCTAATGGTCTCGTGGACACTGAATAATTTAGTAATCACTGACTGTACATAGGCATGTTGGTGTGCTGCCTGACAGAAAGCTAAATGAACACATCAATTGCCATATAAATAACTATCAACAAATTGTATTTTTTTTTCATTTATTATTATTATTTTTTTTAATTAAGGAACAGTGCCATTGTGATATACTAAAAATAAATTTTATCAGCCTAGGTTCACTGCCTGCACTAGGTTCACCAAAATGGCTTGCTGACCTCATGGCACACCACCTAAAAACCACTGGTCTTTAATGGTGCTTGATGTTAGTGTTGCTAAGCTTTCTATTGGAACTTTTATTGATACAAATGATTGCTTGGAATAACTTTTAGTTGCCACAACATGAGCTCACCTTGTGTCACATCATTTGGAGACGGACCTTCTGTTACTTCATTCTCTCTGGCTTTTTGGTGTTGCGCTAGGACGTTTTAATAGATACAATGTCACATATGACATTGGCTCACTGTCTTTAACAACTTCTCATAGCTATTTAAATCTTATTAACCTGTTAGTTGTGTGCTGTTCACCACTTTCTTTCTCTCTGAAAGAAATTTGTTAATGTCTGACTTCCCTCAGATTCCTTTCTCTCAGTCTCCTTGCATTCTTTTCTTTTTTTAATACCCTGAAATTGCTTTCTTGGGGAAAGACACAACTCACAGTGCCTATGAGCAGTCAAGTGGATGGAATAAATTAGCTGTGCTTCGAAGTCCAAGTATGGGGTGAACTAATCCACTGACATCAAAGAGCATCTAGTGTTTTTTGGAATCAAACTTTAATCACCCAACCAATTCATTCAGGAAATTTAATTTAGACTCTAATTCATTTGAATTTAAAAAAGTTGTAAACTAAAACAAATGTTTAATTCCAGGCTTGACAGGACCCCTCCAACCATTAGGGACCTGGGTGGTCAGCAGAGAAAAGGGGATGGTAGTGTCAGAAAAGGCATCTGATGTAAAAGCTTGGCCAAATGAAACATGTAGTGTCATGGTCCGGAGTCTGGTGACTCCGTGTTTATGTTTTGTTTGCTTATTGTTCTATGACTTTGTGGTTTTTCGTGGCTTTGCCTTTTGTATTTCTAGTTTCCTTAGTTATTCTTTAGTACTTTAGAAATTTTTTAGCCCTTAGGTTTTGTCACAGTTCCTACCTTGTGTTACGTTTAATGTCCTGGGTTCTATGTTCCTGTATTTCCTGTTTTACTTTGGTAATCTGTGTCCTGTGTCAGTGTAGTCTGTTTTGCTTCCTCCCTGTCTCATCATGTTGGATTAGGTTCAGCTGTGTCTCCCTCCTGTGTGCCATTTCCTCATTTCCCTCTGTATGTATGTATATATTGTGTGTGTTCATCTCTGTTCATCGTTGGATCGTCTGCGTTTTATCCTGCATTTTCTCCCTGTTCCCGAAGTTCAGGTTTTTGTAAGGTTTTCTACACTCATCATGTTCTTTTGTTAGTTTAAGTCCCTGCCGTGCTCTGCTTTTGTTTGCCTTTTGCCGTTCACTGCAAATAAAAACTCACTCACAACTACTGTCGTCAGTGTCTGCGCTTGGGTCCACACTCCTCTCATCTCCACACGGTTGCCTTGCTAACTGTGACATGTAGCCCATAAAGGATGAGATTTCCATACCAAATTGGTTGGGACCAGGGTTAATAACCACTTGTTGCTGTTGGCCAACAGGGTGTTAGTCGAAACTGTGTTGGCCAAAAACAAAGGAAGAGGTGATTGAGAAAATATGTGAGGGAGAAAGAGAAAAGGGAGTAGGGGTAATCTTGGAAGACCATGTGAATAGTGTTGTCGACGTGAAGTGTGTCAGACGATCATAAGTTTGATGTTGGAAATCGAAGGCGTGATGTTGAATGTTGTCAGTGTGCATTTCCTAGGTATTGTATTGAAATGGCTGTGGTGAACTCATACTTTAAGAAGGAGAAACATAGGGTGATGTATAAGAGTAGAGGAAGGTGCACAGAGGCAGACTATATCTTATCCAGATGAGGACAGCAGGAAAGTGGTGAGGTGTGCAGTAGGTGTGATGGATGGGTTCAGGGTGTGGGGTGGTATTAGATCAGGCATCTGCTCTGAGCCCCGTCTTGTTTGCAATGGTGATGGACAGGTTAAGAGATGAGGCTTATCTTTACAGAAGAGACTGTGATCAGCAGTGAGAATAAGGAGCAGGCGGAAGAGAACCTGGAGAGGTGGAGGTATGCTCTGGGGAGAAGACAAATGAAAGTCAGTAGAAGCCCAAATACATGTGTGTGAATGAGAGTGAGACAGGTGTAACAGTGAAGCTGCAAGGAGCAGAGGTAGTGAAGGTAGGTGAGTTTAAATACCTTGGGTCAACGATCCAAAGCAAGAGACAGTGCACAAGAGAGGTGAAAAAGAGAATGGAGGCAGGGTTTAGTGGGTGGAGACTAGTCTCAGAAGTGATTTGTGAGAGAAGAATAGCACAAAAATGAAAGGGAAAATTTATAAATTGGTAGTAAGAACTGCCATAATATATTTAGCATGTGGTTTGGAGATGATAGTACTAACAGAAAAACAGGAGGCCAAGGCAGAGTTGACAGAATTGAAAATATTAAGATTTTCATTGGGAGTGACCATGAAAGACGAGATTAGAAATGAGTCAATCAGAAAGACAGTTCAGGTTGAGCATTTTGAATAAAAGTTAGAGAGGTGAGGCTGGTAGGGCATGGAGAGGAGGAACAGTGGTTATACTGGTCAAGAAAAATTGAATATGGAGCTGCCAGGCAGAAGACTACGGGAAAGATTCATGGATGTATTAAAGGAGGATATGTAGAAGGTTGATGTGACAGAGAAGGATGCTAGGAAGAGTGTGTGACAGGGGCAGATGATCTGCTGTGAAAACCCCTAAAGGGAGCAGCTGAATAAAGAAGAAAAACCATATCATTTATATCATATAAATGATATAAATCATCACTAATGGTTTTTTTTTTGGGGGGGGAAGGTTGATAAAACGATTGTTCCTTCAGTTAAATTTGTGTATTAACTATACCCATTCCTACTGAAAATCTGCATTATATAGATGATATAAATCCCAAATTGTTATTTGTAATGTTCTTGTACACTGAGTCAATTGCCTTCATATATAACCCTAATGGTAACCATGTTTTATGTTATCCCCAGGGACAGCAAAATAGGCTATATACTCAGTGAATCAAGGTAAATTCAAGCATCCAAATTTCTGCACATACCCTTTTCACACAGCCACTTTCTATGAAGATTATATCTACAACGCAAGCAGCCTGTTCCTTTTGAAATGCTAACAAATGACAAATGATTGATGATAGCAAATGTAATAAAATGTTATATATTCAGCATAAAAGAATAGGTTGTACAGAGTTTTACAGAATTATTGTATTGATGTACTGATTAAGTACTGATGATGTATAAGCATATGTATGGACATGACACTGGACATGCTCAGAAGCTCTCTTGGAATGTGGGGTGATGGGAACCTGAGTCATAAAAATGCCAAGAAGGAAAACATCGGACTGGAACTTTAAAAAAAAAGCCCCAAAACTAGGTATGCGCTTTCTTTCAACACAGTTTATGAAGCTGGTATAGTACGTGTGTGGTTGAAGTTATATTGACATTCCCCGCTGAACATAGAAATATCAAGTTTATGTTGGTTAAAGCTAAATGGTTGACTTATTAATGTCAACTATAGCTAGCAGTAGCACATTACTGTGGCAGTGAAGCTATTAAGTTAGCACTGTTTATCTTGTGACAGGCAGAACAATATATATTGAATGTAGCAATAGAAGTACTTTTCTCACCTACAGTTTGACACAAGATAAATAATGTAAAGGTTACTGAACCTCATGCGAACCTTTCGCTTTGCCAGGATGGAGACAGCCTAGCTCATCCTCTGATGCTGGCATACATTCTGACAACTGGTTATCATGTGTTTACTGAACCTAACTCGTATCTCATAATAATTCCACTGAAAAAAACAAAGCAAACAAAGCAAAGCGAAAAAAAACAACCCAATCCCTAAAAAACAAACAAGCAAACTAAACTTTCCACAGGCTGAAGTTGGAGAAATTTTAGAAAATCAGCAAAAGCCACTACTGTAAAGAAAATCTCTTATTATAGACAAAACAGGAGCATCATTATTGCCAGAACATATGTGGCAGAGTATTCTTTTTATGCCACTTTCCTGACAGAGGAGAACAGAAGGCAAAAGTCTGACGCACATCCTAGTACAAAGTCTGCGTGCTCATGAGAATTGTGCTCATTGTGCTTAATATTTACAGTGTGTCCGCAGCAGACTATTTCCTGCTTTGTGCCACTCGTGTGCGAGGAAAACTGTGAAGAATCTGGCCTGATTCTTGCAAAATTATTTATATTTAGATAAATATTTATTATCTTCAACTTATGTTTAGACTTTCATATCTCTTTGGAAGCTTTCGTTTTTCTTTTTAAATAAGCGTATGTTGAAAAATCTCTGGGTGTGCTTTCTTGTCTCTCAGGAACTTCCAGACCACCTCATAGTGATTGTAGCACAGCCCTTTGTTTAGCTTATTATTTTGTTGAACAGAGTCACAGTAAGTAATTATGCAATAGTCAATATTAAGTACAAGCCTAGAGCCCATGCTAGCTAAGTTAGCTGTTAGCCATGTGTTGCTAGTTTGCATTCACAAAATCACGCTATGGGTTATGTCCCCTGTTCATTAATTAACGTAGAATCTGCCTGTTTTCCCTTGGTTGACTGACTGAATGTAGGCTGGACCACCTACAGTAATGCTCATCCTCCTCACAGTTACTGTCCATAAATGGATGACTAGACACCCTTTGTCTTTGCCCACATGTTCTTCAACAAACTGACTAGACCTGGGATGCCTGCAATATGGATGTAAAAATGTAGTGTTAACACAAATACTGTTGCCTTCATTGGCTCTATAATTGTTCTATCAGTATCTAACTGTCATAGTGATCCTGATTTGACACACTGGTACTTCAAATCATCATCTTTGAGGCTTGTGCAGACATAGCTCTTTTCCTAAGCTGAGCACATGCTGTTGCATCAGGCCTACGTATCCTAGTCTTCTAGTGTGACTTATTGGTATTAATTTCGTCTACTAGGCATTATCCACAGACAGTCCAGAAATGTAAAAGAACCTGCACTTGTGTTGTCAAATTAGTTAGCAGGATAAATCTCATGTTGACTCACATAACAGAAGCGCCTGATAATGTTGGTTTCATGTGTTAAGACAAACTATGAGCACAACTGATGGTTAATTCTCTGGTTGATGGAGATTAAAAAATAAATAAATAAAAGAGTAAAAACATTCAGATATTGAGTTAGGAGTGAGGTCCCAAATTCAGGAAGGAATGCAAACCAGTGAAAAAACACTAATCCAAAAACACAAGGAATAATACAAGGCTGCACACAGGAAACATACACAAACTCTTTCACAAAAGATAAATGCAAGACAGGACTACTATATACACTGAAAACGACACAACAAAAACAGGAGGAAATGGAACACAAGCAGAAGAAATTAAGACTCTTGACAACCATTAGGAGAAGACAGAGAAAGGAAGTAAAACTTAACACATGATACAAACACTAACCTTCAGAGTAAAACAGGAAGTATCTAAAAGGCAGATACTAAAAATGAAGACAAGGATACTCAGGTAGGCCAATATAAGTTATTTATACATGCAGTATCTGAGCGTTATTTAGAAAAGGGAAAACTTTTAATACTCTCCAGTGATGTATTTCACAAACTCTGCGTGCTGTGAAGACATGATTTCACACTGCTGTCTGTATGATTTGTACTCTGCTTCATGTAGTTAGAAATGTTATTTAGTAATATTGAAATTACCATCAAAAATCCCTTACTTCGATTACTCTCAGTCAGGTGATACAGTGTAAACAGAAAATGTCATGGAGACTGTTACCCTGGCAATACTGTCAATGCAGTGAAGGAAGGAGGGGTAAATGAAGTCAGCGCAACCAGACAATCACAGCAATGTGAGAAATGCCAGAGACCACCAAAAGAAGAATAATAGTTGAAAAAGAAGAGTGATAAAGGAAGATGGAAAAAATGAAAAGCTCTACTTTAAAAGTGCCACAGGTTAGTTCCTAGTAGCTGAGTGCTGCTACACCTTTTTTTTCTCTCCATTTGTGTTTGGTGTTGCTGGGCATGTCGTTACCAACCAAATTACTTGTTGCTGCCAGCATTTCTACTTTTACTGTTTCATAATATACAGCATTTTAAATGCAACAACACGGAATCCAACTCTTTGCCTTGTTTTTGGGTTAATAAACAAAATTAACCTTAGAACAGACTCTATTTTACAGCTCTCCAAAATTTAGAAGAGACTGTATGTGTGTGACCCTGTGTGAATTTCTTATTTTTATTGAAAGTAAAACTTGAGACAGAAATCCTTTTATTTGACATTGGCTTGAAGTCCAAGAGTGCTCATTCAGATAACAAAGACTGACCTTTGAAACATACAAAAGGGGCAGCCCCTGCATGAAAAACCAAAGCCAAGTAAGTTCTACAGAAGGAAAAATGGAAGAAATGAGGACATGTTTAATAAATAAATACTCACTATTATTTAGCAGAATCTATATCTCTGTGCCATTGTGACTAGATTTCTGTGATGGATTAGGATGTTAGATTTATCTTAATTGTAAAGTCCTTTGATATTTATAATAAAATCTCCATCAAAATACAACTTTTACTCTTTTAGTAATAGGATATATTAATGTGAGCATTATGCATGCGAAAGAGCCAGTTTCAAAGTGCTTTTGCTTCAGAATAATGTGATACCTCTCTGATTAGCGGATATGAATGTAGCAAATCAAGACAGGAAACATATGAGTAAGTGTGGCAGAAATATTAAAGTAATTAAAAGTGGAAAAAAGTGAGCAAATCATATCCTGCTTAGGGCCCTCATTAAGCTAAGGACAGCCCCGAATGCTTTGACAGTCATCTACGTTAGCGAGAGAGAGATGAAACTGGTTGTCAGGCAGTGCTGATAAAAATGGTGTATTATGGACGGCACAGGACCATCTGTAGCATAACGGCAGATGCTGCTTCGTAGCACACAAAGACCTCATTACTGCCTGTTTTGTGAAGTTTCTTTGAAATTTTGCAAGAAAGAACTTCTATTAAGCAGTTGATATGAATTTTAAAATGTTGTCTTGAGGTGCACCCTGGGTAAAAATAATCACTGGTATAAAAGACTCGTTCTTTTGGAATTGATATATTAATGGCAAAGACTTAAATCACATCCCACAGTAGAAGCTCATTAATCTTTGCCATGTCTTCCTAGTTGGATAGGTTGTATCCCTGCATTGGGAGAAAGGGTGCCTTGGTCAAGTCCAGTCTTTATTAAGATTAATGAACAGCTTGACATTTTTAGTCCTCTGTCTGAATCGATAATTTTAATACTCATGAGAGCCAATGGGGATCTAAGCTTGTGGAACACACATTGTGGCCACAGGGCGCATGTTAAATGTCCAAGTAGTAATCAATGCAAAGAAATTAGCTATTGATCTCTTATAGTTTTGTAATAGGTTATCTATTGGTTTGCTCTTTCGAAAAATTCCAATATCAGTCGGATGGAATTGTGCTGTTAATATTGCTGTGGGGAGTTTGTACGTATGTGTATGCGTACACATACACCCACCTTTCATTTGTGTTTTCGTGTGCGTGCAGGGTCACATTCTAATTAGCACAGAGGGCAGACTGTAAACAAACATGTTTAGGAGCATATTGGTGATCCACAGTTCATTACAAATAAGGCCGAGAACTTCTGATTAGTTTTATGCAAGCTCAATGCTGACTAGAAGACCAGTGCTTATAAACAGCTATTAAAATATTTCCACTTTCTTTCACACTATTAGTGATAAATCATATATAAAATTATATTTTATTTTTTAAATTATGTCTCAAGTGTAAGTGCTGAAAAGCTGCTATAAACAGACTTGTTAAGGTCAGAATCCCTACTGTAGTTCTGACTAGAGTTCTGAGGTTAGATAAATCTGATATCATTGATAAGTCCAAGTATATTTGGTGAGCTTACTGTAAGTTACTGCTATCCAGCTAACCCTTGCGCTCACCCAGCTTGTGTTACCCTACCAGCTGACTCACAAGCCAGGTTCCTATTGTGGGAGTCCTATAGATTATTTGACTACCCCCCAAAGGACAGTCTTGTTCAGGGGTAGGGTGAATGACATCTCCATTGTTGTCTTGGACTTCAGCTGGTGTTTGCAATCCCTTATTCTGCTGTGTTGGAGGGTCACACTAACTAGAGCCTGTAACAAATGGAAAACTGGTTTATGAGCCACTATGTCAAACCCACCAAGGCTGCAGAGCAGAGCAAATGCTGTCATTGTCAGCTCCATAGCAAATAAAAGATTTGCAGATGAGAATAACTGTATTTTCAATTGTTTACTTATGTGTACACCTCCGTTTCTCATGTTAACCTACATGCAATAGAATCCAGATCTGTCAGGAATACTGATAAAGTCATAAATGGAAAAAGTACCGAGCAGACTTGTTTAAGTTTTGTTGGTCTGTTTCACAGGACTTGCAATGTGAGGTGGACATGGATCTTCTCTGCTGGGGAAGTGGGGACCTTGGACAAACTGGGCACGGCAGGCCAGAGGTCATTCCTCCAGAGGAGGCACTTCTGAAAGAGTTTGCAACATCTGGGCTGGGCAGTGTAAAGCTGCTTGCATGTGGATCCAGTCACTCTGTTGTGGTTACAGGTAGCATTCCCAGTCCACTTGTATAATAAATAAAATCCAGGAAGCCTTGCTAGATATTGAGTGGTGCAAGTACAACAATGGGTAAAGGATAAATAATAAAAATTATATTTTTTTAAAAATATATTTTACCTTTTTTGTCGGTGTGCTGGAAGAATAAATTTACAATATTATTTGGTTCTTTTGTTTGATGGTTGTGCTTGCACCAATCTCTAGCAACACCAGCTGGATTTTATTTCTTCCTCCATCTTTGTTTGTGTGCATATTGTTTGTTTGTGTTTGGGGAAAAAATTATTTGCACAAGAAATTGTTATTCTTATCTCATATTATTCTAAATTAGTTTACATATGCCAAAATTGATTTTGTTATAATGTTAATAATGCAATCAGCAGAACAAACCAAAAGGCACACTGAACCTGAAGGACCCAGTGCAACAGATGAGTCATACAGGAATATAAAGGTATTGCAGTTATCGTTCTTTAAAAAAATAAAAAGGTGCGTACTCTCATTTACACCTTCCTCCACTTTAAAAAAGAAAAAATTAATCAGACAGCTATCCCGGTAAGGTGTTTGTGTGTTCGTTAGTTTAGGAGCATAAAGACTGGATTCAGTGGTTTGGCTCTGAAGCAAAAGGCAAAACGGTATAGTAGTATATAATAGAACATAATAGAGCTCATTAATGCTCATTATTCTCATTAATTTTTGCTACTGTTATTGGCGTTTACCATGTTGAAGTCTGCAGTGCATCTTTGAATTTGTGATATACTCTTTTACTCTGGCATGTATTTTGAAGTTTCAAAAGTATAAAAGCCAGTTTACTGTGTCTTAAAGCTGCAGGTATCCACTGAGACTTTGGAATGTTTACAGAACAATGAGCAGAGAGAGTCAAAGGCAACAGTTTAGTCAAAGCATGAATGAGCAAACAAACTCATTGAAATTGCTAGCAATAATCATACAGAGTCTGACATGTGATGGACATGTTTTGTTTTTTTTAACTGCCCTGCAGCACCATGAGTAAGCAATCCCCATACCCAGGACATCTAGTAAGGGTTTTACCTGATGGTGCAGTGAAGCAGCAGTATGGATGGGTTACAAACATGTATAATGCCATAATTGTAGAGTTAACATACTATGTGAAGTGTCTTTTCTTTCTTGCCCATGAGGTAATACTGGCCTACTTATTTGCCAATTTGATAGAAACCCTGATGACAGGAAGAGAGTAGGCTCCTTTAGTACATTAGCTGGCAGTGGCCATAAATCAGTAGCCTAGATAAGTCTTATAGATCACCCCAACACAGGGATCCTTTGCCTCTGCCGTCATTACAGGGAAAAAGGTGACATTTTTGATTGATTAAAATGGTGCGGGCTAGCTTAGGCTAAATCATGTTAAGTGATGCGACATTGCAGTTTCACATATCATATTTCTGTCAAGACAATGATGGTGGAAGGCATTGTCAAGGCATGATATCTGACAACAGGAGACATCTGGAGGGACCAGAGGAGATTTATGGCAAGGTTTTAGTGGTCTGAGGGAGATGAGAGAGAGTAAAAAGTGGTCCTTTTTTGTGCATTGTCACTTCCAGAGTGACTGTAAATTTTACTCCAGTGCTGTTGGGAATTGGAGACATTTACACATCCTGACAAATTGCTTGCTGTAAAAGTATTTATTGGTCATGTCTTCCCTTTATTCTTGGCCAACTCACAAACACATACCCTCCTCACAGACACAGAAATATTTATCCAAAGCAAATTTATGTGACACGCGTTTATGCGGCGTACCTGAGCTATAGCCTGATATTTGTCATAATGGTGTCATGTTAATGTTTTAATAGAGGAGGTCTTGAGTAGGTCGTAATGGTTTTATATTGGCCAGATTGTCCCAAATCAATGGCCATTTGGCCCAGTCAGCTCAAAGAAAGGCTTGTTTATGGAAAATTAGTTTGCAGGAAAAATCCATAAGACATGAAGAAAGCTGGGGAACAACTTTGCTTGTGTAACCTAACACACATACACACTCACGTGCGTACACTCTATCTCACAAAGATGAACTGTTCACTGATTTAAGGTCGCACTACAGTCACTATGACAGTCAGTGAACAGCTATAAACAAAACTGACCTTAAGGACTGTTGCCATGTTAAACTTGTACAGTATGTTGATCATGTTTGGGGGCGTTTATTTGTGTTCTAATTTCAAGTGTGAAAATAAAACATTTTTAATGAAAGAGTTTGGAATGATAGAAATTTGGCCAGTGTGAAAAAACAGATTTATTTTCATTCATTTCAAATTGTAAATAGTAAATGGTTATTTACAGTGTACTGAACCCAATGAGAGTGAAATTATCTTCATGACAGTGAAATTATCTATTTCTTAGCCAAACTTAGTCTGCTCTTTTGACTTTGTTGTTCCGTTTCAAACATTATTTCACATTATAAATTGTTGCCACTAGGTGGCACTGTGAGACTGCCAATTAGAAACTAGCAGAAGAGGGTAGGTGGGGAAAAGGAGGCTTACTTACCTCACACTCAGACAGAGCTATAATTTACTAATAGTGTGGAAGCCGCCATTGCTGTTATCTTTTAATAGATTTGTACGGGGGAAAGCAGGTGCCTGTTGTTAATGCGTCCAATTGCCCAAGTTGCCTACAGAATTTAGGGCATCCATCACTGTCGTCGGCGGTGACACCCTGTCGTTCTACTTCATGCAGCGGGCCGGCCAGGCTGGGTTGGTAACAGATGAGGCTTCTCTCTCCTCTAGACGCCCACAGTCACACAGAAACAACCGCCATACGTGCTTTCACATGCATACACACACAAAACCACACGGCTATACCGCTTTCTTAGAGGACAAACTAAGCTCATACCTTTTAGAGTAGGAAGTGTATATTTCTATAGTTTATATTTCAATATTCAAAATTACATACATAAGACATTAATCATAAACAAATATAAAAATCTCTAATAGAACCAGTTAACACACTTTGAAAACTATTTCGTCTTGCTTCAAAACTCAGCACATTCTTTCCTTTTGCTTATTTGGAATTCCAGTTATTATAGATCCCTTCTACAGTAAGTTAAGGGGTCCTAGGTCACAAATCTCTACTCTACTGAGCTTCACAAAGCTGTATATGTCACAATGGACAACACCGCTTCCTGCAACTCTGCAAAAGTTATGCCAAAATATTGCAAATGCATAAATGACACACTGTCCCTTAACTTAACTTACAGACAGGAAAAGAAGAATGATCAGAAGAGTAGCAATGGAAAGTTAAGCCTTTAAAAACCAGGCGATAACCAGCTCACATCAAACTTTTACATCAAACATTTTTAGCATAGATTACTATATTTGCAAAGTGTATTTGCCAAAGCTAGAGCTGGATGTTTGTACTTGTGCCTATACAAGTGCAAACAAGATACAATTTCTTTGTAAAGCCATCTTACCTTCATCAGGTTCTGTGACAGCTTGATGATCCCTAATGTCACTGAAATTGGTTTAGGTTACTCAGGTGAAAAAGAATGATGGCTACTGTTACTGACTGAGGCCATTATACCAGTACTATATCTGTATATAGTATTGAGCAATGTTTAAGAGCCACTGAGCAGCTTTATCAAAATATGTTAATATTGAGATCAGATATTTAAAAGAAGAATAAGGTGTACAGTTCAAAAGAAATCATGCATATTGTGTTTCGTTCATACTGTCCAGGACTAGAGAAAAAGCTATACAGAGCAGAATTTTGAAGACCATGGAGCCGGTAAGAGATACTTAAAAGAGTAAAACTTTGCTTTTTGTAAGAGCATCCTGTCTGTCTACCTGGACTCAGAAATACTGTAGTTTTTGTTGCTGAGTTCAAGCATCCAGGGATTTGCCTGTGGCTACAGGATGTCAGTTCAATTCCTCATATGGGATTTATATAAAATTACTCCTTATTGTATTAAAATCTGATATGCGGCTGCTATATTTGCTTTGTGACACTACCTGTATTTGACATAGAATTTAAGACTACAGTTTAGGGTCAACACAGCTGTAGGGGACAGAACTACAGAACATTTGTCACAGTGACAGTTTACTGAAAAAACTTATAATTTTTTTCAGTAAACTGTCACACACAAAAAAGCCACAATTATGTACTCTTTTGTTCTGTGTTATTGAATAGTCTGTTTGCAGATTGCTATGCTTTCGTTTAATGGTTGATTGATTGATTGATTTTTGATAACATCTTATCTCTGATTATTTAAAAAAATAATTGTAATTACAGGTTGAATTCTTTTTGAGTAGTGACTGGCCAATTAAAAATGGAAAAGCAGGTTATACTACACTTAATGGCTCCTTATTGCAGTTCACAGTGTTCAGTTTTTATTTTTTATTTTTTTAGCACACACTCCATATTTGTATTCATTAAATAAATATGGGGAAAGCATGCACTGGTATCTTTTTAAATTTGAAATTTTGTGTTGAACAAATGCTGAAATGCTGTGTTAGAGAAAGGAAATACCATTAAAAAAAAATCATTGTAAACTTTGGCCCTACATTGCTTTGAATTACTGACCCTCTAGCTCCACCCCTGAGCTTAGCCAGAGGCACCTCTTTGCTTTCAGGTTTGCCCTCCGCCCTCGAGAACACTCTGCGCAGCTGTATTTCTTTGGACCCAGGCTGAGAGTTGGAGGGTATACAGAGGTGCCTGCTAATACCTTGTTAGGGCTGTTGAAGTTGCTGGGTCTCAGTGAGGTCACTGTCAGTACTGTTTTAGTTCGAGGCCCTTGATCTGCTGCACGTTGGATGAAGCCAAGGACTCATGTGCAGGCCGACTGTGACCTATAATATTCTGCTGGAGGCCTTGCACTTGTGACTACATTGGATTGTTAGAAACCGGATAACTTAAGTCAGAAATAGTTACTTTGAAGGTGTTTTAAGCAAATACTAAAGACTATTTTATATATAACGCTTTTTTAAAATCTTCTGTTGTTTGGTTTGGATGCTTGTGTCAGATGTTTGGCAGAAAGTCTGTATGGTATCCTGGGATGGTCAGATGCAAGACTGGGCTAGGTAATTAGGTTTCTCTTTTTCTTTGTTTCTCTTGTTAGCGTTCTTTTCAAGTTTTTTCCATATGAGTTATGAACCTTGGTAAAGCCTTGGTGTCAGGTGTTAAAAAACATATGAGAGCTGTGACCCAGCTTCCTTACCCTCTTTTCCTCTCTGACATCTCTCAACATAAAACAGAGCTCTCGCTCTCACCATAATTGTAACCATCGTTACTTTTGCACAGTTTTTTCCCCCCAGTATTTCCTCCTGTAAACTGTTGATGAACATTGCAACAATTTTATATTTCTCAGATGGTCTCCTCATCTTTCAACATTGATTAACTAAAAGAAAAAGCGTATTGTGATGACATCATGCATATGACAGTGAGAAAGAACACAGACTGAAATTTTAGAGTGCATAATATACAATTTTTCTTTAAAAGCAAATATTGATAAGGCTTCTTAGAGCCATCACAAAAAAAACAAGGCTAAAACTGTCTAGTTTGGTGACATCCATTAAAACTAAGTACAGCAGACATAGTTTCCTTGGAATTATTTGGCCCTGAAATCCAATAATTATTAGCATTCAAGACAACTTTATTTCTGTAAACTCAAAGGGATACAAAAATTGAGAGCAGGAGAGATATAGACAGACTGGGACAAATGACAAAGACAGTGGCTGGGGAAAGAAAAATCCACACACATTCTTTTCTGCCTTAAGCATAGCTTTCTTCTGGAAATGTATAATTCACTTGGACTGTCCGGAAACTGTGTTGTTAATTTGGAGACCTATTTTCTCATTTCCTCTTTCTTCCCATCTTTCTGTCTTTCCCATCTGTGCCTGTAGGCAAATGCACCTTTACCTATGTATTTTATTGTCTTGTTTAATGTTTGTCAAAGAGTGCAATACTGAGAGTAATTCTAGGAAAGTATTGGCCATCCCCTGCATGACAACTCCAATATGTCTGCCCTGGACCGAACACTGAGGGGAGCTTTGATAATAATTTGCCATTTAGCTGTTTTGATGTTTTTCTATGATTTCCCAGTTGGCAAAGGTGGATGAGCAGAAAATGGAAGAACGGGAAAAAATAACCCTGTCCTTGCTTCTCATCCTCTGTGTCACTTACTGTTCTTTCTCTCTATCTTTCTAACTCTCTCTCTCCAGTGATTTCCTGTGCTAATTTAGTTGAAAAGGTTTAGCGTTTAGTTTTGCACTCAGTTGCTTTTAAGGTTAATCATAGGACAGAACTGTTTATATTGCTGTAATATGGGCTTAACTCTCTCTTAGCGAAGCACGGAGCACTTGAAATGTATAGTGGACTGTCTTGCTGCCTTAGACAGTCTTTTTCTTGCTCGTCTGCATCGTTCAAAAAACAAATGTTAATGCAGAACAAAAGACAATAGATGGAGAAAAGTCTTGCCAATTAGCAGCTAATGAGACAAGCTTGTGAGGATATCCAAATCCTCAACGTGTTAACGTTTACAACCCCTCCTCCATCTCTCAAATCCTACAACCTATGCCTCCCCCATCTGCCCTTGCACCTAGCCTTCTTTTGTAAGGCGGTTAGGGCACCTCTGAGGCCCTTTGTGTGATTATTCACACATGGCTGTGGCCCTTGTGCTTTGAGCACAGAATAGGAGAGCAAAAAAAAAAAGAAAAGAAGAAATGCCTCATGTATGGATAATGTAAAAATATCCAACTGGCACATGGTCAGTGTTTTTTTTTTTCTTTTTTTTTTTCTTATATTTAATTAAAAAAATTTTTTAACTTGTCGTTTCCCCTTCGAACGCACACCCACGCAAACACATGACCGCCTCATCGTCTGGAGATAGATGTATACTGTAGACCCAGTGAGGCACTCAGTCCCCCACCATGCGTTCTCAATTTTACTTAATATAGTAAAGCCAGGAATTGGGTGGGTGGGTTGTGGTTGGGATGATGGTAAGGGAAACACATTTGATAAGTAAAAAAATAATATGCCAAGAGAAAAACCAGCCATCCCAGTTGCCTTTGACACGCTTTTTAACAGAGATGTCTGTGTTGGAAGTGAAAATAAAATCTGCTTTTGTAATAGAGATCTTTGGACAGCCTTGAATGATTTGCCACTACTCCTTTCCGGGCTCATTTTCTCCATAGTGTGTATTGGGAGTGTGCTTGGATTCTCGGTGGAGGAAATCAAATGTGAGTTGGCCTGGAAGTGTTGTAGTAAACAGTGAGAAAAGCAAACACAGGCCAGATCAGGGAATATCATGCAATGTAATATTTGGACTAAAAAACAGAAATGTGTAATGGAACAGCACAAATTTGACTCTCCAAAGGGACTTCTAATTGATTCTGTGCTTCATTACTGATTTTCTCAGGGAGAAATGGACATCTTACTTATGTATGAAAACAGAGCAACAGACATTTAAATGGATGCCACGGTGATTATTGCGATGCAGTTCTCACAGCATTTGGCAGGAGATGATTGCTTTATTGCTTTAGTTTTTCTTAAATTCTATTATTTTTCCATGAAGGTAGCAGGGAGTAACTGTTTGACTGCAACCTTAACCTTGACTGGAACAATTAAATGAAAGGAAGAATTGAAAGAAAGAGGTTTGGGAACACAAAATAATCCAGGGCTCCACTTGATATGTTATTTGTCAGGGGCAGTACATTTGTGCATGTTAACTAACTGTGCCACTGGACTTGGCCTGCTCGTAATAGGGTTCCAGCGCAAACATTTTCTCTCAGGGATTTCTATTATTAATTCTGTCTGAACACATCCATAAATGAATAATGAAATAAATAATGAAAACGTTATTACTTTTGGCAGCTGGGTCATTTCTCGTTTCCTGCTTTTTCCTCTGCTTGTTTCCTACTAATTAACTTTCCAAGGAATTGTCCTCGTTTTCACAAAATAAATTTCATCAGTTTGGTAACCCTCAGAAAGTGTGGGTACACAGTTTTGTGTAAAAGACAACAACCGGGACAATATGCAAGTACTTCATTCCTTTTCTTGTCATTGGCAAGGGAAACAACTTGAATAGCTTTAAAAGTAATGTGTAACTAAGTTGCACAAAGCTGGTCCGCAGTTCTTCAAACACTGTGGCCATGGAATGAAATATGAAGACTTTTAAACCTAAGTAATGCACTTTTACCATTTAGATTGGTCAGTGAAATCCTGAATTACACATTTTAGGCTTTCTGCTGACAGTTTTACATGTGAGGATCTTTTCTCATTTGTAAAACACAAGAACATTTGCACAGATGTGCTCTCACAACTAAAACTACTTCATTTGGTTTAGGTGAGCGGTGGTGCCTATAAAAGCATGCGAAAAAACATGACACGTGACACCTCTGCATTCACTTTGAATTCTCTAGACGATTACCTACTCTACTCTCAATCGGACATTACAAAGGCTGTAAGAAGCTAACGGGGTAAAACATGTTTAACTTTGAAGTCGACTCAATTGGACATTCATGTTCTCACATATAGCTCCTCTGGATAATGTCTAGAAAAGTTCAGGGCTGTAGTGATTGTGTGAAAATGGCTCCATTTGGCACTCAAGGTTTCTCCTTCTTCTTCTCCACCCCTCATCTCCCTCCTCTCAAATGCCCATACCATGTTGTTAAAGGCTTGTGTGCTGGGTTTAGGGGCTTGGCGATGAGCAGCCCTTATTTAATACGGATCTTAAAGAGTGCAGTAAAGCTAAAACCTCAGTAAAAGTCCCCTCATCGCTTTAGCATTGCTATATAGATGACTTTTCTCTCTCTCTCCTCATTAGAGTCATTGCAACTCTTTCAAACTGCTCCTTCCGTTTGTCTGCATTTTACTGTTAATTAGTTTGCTTTGTAAGGTTAGACGTGCGGACGGAGCAACTTTGAGAGTGTTTAGCTGCCATCTGTGTGCATACAGCTTTAACTATGTACAGATGGTGTGTGCTCACAGACAGGTTGCTTCTTGTATAGAAAAAAAGTGTGAAAGACAGTTTTGGTTCTTTTAACAAGATTTATGGCCATTCTCGCAGGTGACTGCTTAAGCTATAATGATGATTGTTAGTCAGCTGTCAAAAAAGGGTAATTTAAGCAGGAGTAAGAAAGAGAGGAGAATGAATATATCTTCATTTGCACATTCTTGGTGATGAATCCTCTTCAAAAATATTGGCATTCCTGGAAAATTGGCTTTGTCAACTTTGAAGCATAATGAACTGATGGTTTAATAGCTACTTCTTAAAGGCTCAAAAGTTAAGGTACCATTAGCCATTCAGTGAACCAGGTAAACAGACAACGAGACATAAATTGCCAAATAATTGCTTGACATGGTCACAAAATTAGAAATCATAATCAAATAAGGAGCTGACTGGAGGAGAGAACCAAAATAAAAAACAAAACGTAATTTCCCACTACAGTTAAAAGTTACCATTTTATATATGGTACAAGATAAACTATGAAATACACATTTTATAATTTTCTATAAATAATGTAGCCAGTCCAAAACTGCAGTAAAACATGTCTTTAACTTCGTACTAAATCGTACTAATTTCTGTATTTTTCTCCCTCATTTTGTGACTTCTTAGCCTGCCTGCAAGGTGCCTATCGATGGTGGGAAACCTGCCCTTGTCAGTTGCAGTTCAGTGCTTAATGCTCTCTGTGGGGCATTGTGAATGACCCTCCCACAATTAAAAAAGGGTTAGCAAAATTATTGTTGGCCTATTGCCACATACTTTGTGATTTAGCAGTGGTCAGAGACAGATTGTAGGCCTAGACTGCCCAAAACTTCTCTCTCCAGCTCATTGAAATTGCCCGGTTGTAATTAGTAAATTGAAGAAAATTTAGGGAGAAGGAAGTCTTGCACTTTGTTGAGGAAACAGAGCGCAGACTGAGTGTATGACTTCTGTCTTTGACCTCATACAATACAAACATTGAGGACAAGTTGAACGTGCAGTATATATATATATATATATATATATATATATACTGATATTGAGAGGGAGAGAGCAAGCAAAATCACGTAGTTTATTAGCATGTTTCTTTTTACAGTTTTACAGATGATATTATAGCTTAAACATCACCTGTTCTGAGATTTGGATTTAAAAGTATATTTTACAGTTTTGTGAGTAAAATGAAAAGAAAAAACCCATACATATCAGTATACATATTTGAGAAGGAAGGGACAGAAAATGCTTGGTCTTCTTATTCAAAGTGAGATACAAATGAAAGTGAGAATGCTACGTGTAACTAGACATGAGAAAAAGATGAGCGTTTTCACAGTAACGTCACAGTTTTATCAAACACCATCAAATAAAGGTTTATTAACGATTCTAATTTGCTGTGCTGACACCTTTTTTCATGATGAAATGAAGTGTTGATGCTGGGCTGAGAGGTATTGCAGTGCAGTGTCAGCGCTTATGGAGTCAGTTAGGAGAAAATCTGTCATTTCATTAGATTAGTAACATTATTTATTATCATATATTGACGCATGCCACTTGGTAAAATGGGCCACAAATAACGCATTCATTTGTGCAACTCAGTGCTTTTCTTTTCTTTGTACAATAGTTAAAAAAAAAAAATTCACAAAGCTATATCATTTAGGGTCACAAGACGCAGTCGATTTTTTACAGTTTGTTTTTTAAAACTCACCTTGATTGAATCCCTAAGCACACACCTCTCATTATGATGTGTCATAAAACTGCTCACTAATGACTTCAAATCAATACAGCAATTTGAATATATTAAGAACTCATTTGCTACAACAAGCTAGCATTATTCAACAACAAAAAAGCAAACAAAACAAAACCACTTTTTTTTGTTGCTTTTCTTCTTTAAAAACCTAAAATCCTGGGTGTCTGTGAAGAGGATCCTCCACAAATGTCTGTGAAAGTGGGCAAAAATACTAGGGGAAAAAAAGATTGCTTTGTTAATTTCTCTCTCCCCCCTCCCTCTTTCTCTCTTTCCCACTCTCCCCAAGGTTCTATTAGGAAATAGATCCCAGGTGTTCGATAAGCCTGTAGTGGACATGACAGCAGTGCAATCAAGTGTATAAATTTAATTGCAGGCTCATTTTGTGCCGTTTATTAGCCGTTTAGGGGCACATCGCTCCACTTGAACCCTGTTATTGCCAGACAGAACAGCTGTTTGGTTCTTTTTTGTCTCATTGCATAGTTTTGAAAAAGTACACACTAAAAAGCCAAATGTGCGCGCGCACACACACACGTGCACACACACACACACACACACACACACACACACTTACTTTATTTCATTTGATGAATTAAAAGTGTATACTAAAATAATTGTTCTAATTGTCAAAATACATAAAATATTTTAAAAAATCCCAGGTTAAAACGTATTTTGTAAATAAACAGAGCTGACTGCACTCAGAAACAAAGAAAATAAAGGGATTAGAGTCTATAGACTTCTATTTGGCTTCAGTGGAACTGGGCTGCTGTTGGATGGTGCCACACACTGAGAGGCCTGTAGATGTACTAGCGGTGGTTGAAACCTTCTTCTGGTGCAACATGCCATTAATAAAAAGCCTAGAGAAAGCTGTGTTAATTGTTACCATGCACTCGGTCTTGCCATTCCAATAAATCATCCTGCTAATTGCAACAAATTGTGGGCTGACATTAAGCTATGATTCTGAACCGGCAAATATTCATCAACATTGCAACTAGCCCCATAAAACACAGAGCTGGCCGTTTCCCAGGCTTAAAATATATCTACCATCTAACTCCCCCATTAATTATATATCTTTCTTGTCCTCAGTCTTTAAGCTCAGGATTGTGAGTGAATGAGATGACGTCTTGTTTATTTATTATTTCCCTGGATAAAGCCCAAGTTGTGACATTCATATGACCAACCACAGACCGTGTTTTCCATGCTAGCCTTGAAGCCTTATGTGTGCTCTAAAACAATTACTATGTTTTCTGTCATAAGAAAATTACCTTTAAGAGTTTTGTAAATGCAAAGCTGCTTTGAGTGTGTTTGTCAAGAATGTAGGATTAAAAGATGTGTTATACGAGACAGTTTTATAGTCTTTAGATATAACAAGCTTAAAAAAATTACAGAAAATGAAATCTATACTTTGGTTTCACTATTCTTTAAAAAATGCTCATTACTGCATAGGGTACTTAGGAAATACTTGATTTATCGCCAAGCAGTCATATGTTGGTGTATTTAACCCCCCATGCAATGTTTATTTTATGTAGACAAAAGGCTAGTTAAATCCCTCTACACTCTGACAGTCACCATAACTGTCACTGCGTATGATGTATTTCACAGCCTAGTGTATTACTACCACTAATGTTTCACTGTGCTGCCAATTCACCCTGATAGCGTTAAAAACAGAGACAGTATGTGTCAAAACACTGCTTAATGGGCTGTCACCCAGGTGTGCAGGAGAAGCTAAAGATGTTGGGGCTTAAGGTCAGGAACTGATTTGTTATTTCGTAGTTCATGGGGAATTTTGCTGTTTACTGATCAATTCAACACCCCAACATTCCCATAAATCAATTCTGTATCCGGACAGGAGAGACACGTGTGTGAGCATACTGTGTGAATGCAAGCGTGTACATGGAGTAATGGACTTGTGCAGAATATACCGTACTTATGAAAAATATTGCAATATTGTAAGACCAAATTACAATACTCATATCTTGAAAGAAGCAATTTAGCAATTTTGTAGATTCTGATTTTTTTTCCAAGTGTGACCTGCTTTATGCTAGTTCTGATTTTCTTTCTAAGAATTATAACTGATAGTATATACAAGCAAAACTCAACATTTCTTGAATGCAACATATTATTTTCATAATAAAAGTTAATTTACAATTTCCCCCGAACAAGTGTAGCTATCTGAGGTTGCGTCCCCTTGTGAATAAGGGAACAGCTGCAGCTTTCTTTACAATTTTCCCCAAAATGCAGTTATTGGATCTTCTTTGCCTTAAACAACTGAAACTGCTCTACTACTGGAAGGAGATGCACCCACCTTCATGTGCCATATTTTACCTTACCAAGCAGAAGCAAGTGCAACAGATTAATATAACAAAACAAATGTCAGATACGTAGATCACTTTCCAGTGTGGTTGTAACTTCACCAAATAACGGAACGTCAACTTTTATCTCTTTTTTGCTTGTTTCCATAAATTTCCTCGTAACTGCTTTGATTCTTTGCTCATACAGTTCCAAGGCTGCTGGCTTGTGCCTAGCTCTGAGGTTTGGATAGCTTTAGCCACTTTGCCTTTGTTAGCTTCTTTACAATTCCCGTGATTTCTGATTGGGTTTGTAGTTACAAATGTTTTTGTGGTGTTCCCCCCCGCGGTTTACTTTGGCAAACTTTGTGTCTTCGCTCACAGTGAAGTGTTTCCACGCGATTTTAAAGTGTGGGTGTGTGCGTTTATAACTATTTGGTTGCACCATTGTCTGCATATTATGTATGCATGAAATGGACCGGCTAGAAATTGGATATGTGTGAGAGTGACCAACCAGTCAGTTAATAAAGATTATGGTCCCGGGCCAGTTTGTCAATGCTTTTCTATATATCTTAATATTTTGAAACCTTCTTCCAAGTAGAGATAGTGTTAGACTCTCATCTTTCTTGTTTGTCATTTTAATTAAAAGGGTGATAAAAATTCCCTCTTGAAAGTGCTCTACTTTATTTTTATAACACTTTTGAAAACAGTAATACAGCAAAGTAGTTAGACACATTTTTATTTAGTTTGAAGGCTGAACTCTGTCTCTGTACACTGGACAATAAAACACCAGCATAACATTTCTCCTAGGGAGGTGATTAGAAGTCATCAAAAATCTCTGAACATGAAATGGTTAGATCTTGACACTTCTGCAGCATGCACTTCTTCTCTACCTGTGATAATATACTGCAAGACCTTAATGAAGAAAACTATAATATATATTCCACATTTTGTTACAAAGGAGCTAACAGAAGCTTCCAGCACTGCCCTTTAAAGTATTTGTTGTAGAAATTATTCAGTTAACAACACCTCTGCTCTAAAGCACTTGATAAATGCTCAATCTACCGCTTTTACTTCAGTCACACCACTACATTAAAAAAATCCTGTTTGTATTCATTAATTATTTGTACTGGAACCATTTTACATGAAAAGGGAGAAAATCCTAACAACATTATATAAACCTAGATAGTTACGCACAAAGACTTTTACCAACTGTTATATGACTATAAAGAATGGACATTCTGTAACCCAGTAATGTAGAATTAATGTTTAAATGTGCTGCATTTATTACACCCAACAAAGCTGTTCTGATTTACGTTTTTGCCAGAAAATTTGTTGCAGGAGTTTTTCTGGCTCAGATTGGAGCTTTGCAGGGTGACCATGCGGAATGAAAAGCATGGTAAGTTGGTGTGCAGTAAAGACAGTGTCAACTGTGTTCAAATTCAAATTCGAATTTTTGTTTGTCACACACATAATAATACACAGTACGACATGTAGTGAAATGCTTATTGCTGTGCAATGCCTGACCATTAAACTACAGGAAAGAAATTTACAAAATGTACAAATTTTAAGTTTTAAAAGGTCTAACAGATGTAGAGAATAAATAAGAATTTAACCTAAGAAGTAAAGACTAAGCTAAGAATTAAAGGTGAATTATAAGATAAAAAGTAGATTGTGCAAATAAACAATTTAAGAGAGAAATGATAAGAATTGTACAAATAAACAGTGCAAATAAACAGTGTGCGTCTGGTGACGTGATGTATGAGAGTCCAGACTACCCCTGGTTCAGGGACTGAATAGCCTGGGGAAAGAAGCTCCTCCTCATTCTCTCTGTCCATTGTTGGGATGGGAGGGGTCCATCATAATCTTCCTGGCTTTGGTCTTGCACTGCTTGGTGTAGACAGACAGCAGGTCAGGAAGTTCAGAGCGAATGATGCGTTCGGCCGTGCGCACCACTC
>VVHJ01003781.1:0-12591 GCA_015107715.1 Tylochromis polylepis | reverse complement strand
AATTGAAAAGCCCCCCCCCCCCCCCCCCAAATTCCAGCTTGTCTTCTTGTCTTATAATTAAAACATTTGCTCTTTAATACAAGTGCTGTGGCACTTCTTCCCTGTGGTGTGCAGAATTATATGGAGTATTTGTATGTTCCTTAAAAACTGGGAGAGTCCTGTGTTACAGCAACAGAAATTGAAAAGCAACTACTACCCAGTACAGTTTGTTTCAATAGAGCAAATTAGCTCAGTGAAATGGAGCAGAATCAAACTATGTCAGTAAGTAAAGTTCAATAAAATAAACTAGTCTCAACAGAGGAAAAAGCTTGGCACATAAAATAATACATTGGTTAAGAAAACGCACACATTGCCTATAAAAATCAGATTTAGCATATTACGACTCTACGGTCCCTCACCCTGCTCCTTTCTCTGTGAATCTTTGTGTTTCAGAGCGGGAGCGTCCCAAGAAGAAACTGGAGCGAGAGGCGCTCGCTTTGTAGGAGCATGACTGACGACCTTCAGCTGACAGCAGCTGGCTGCTCAAAGACCCAAAGACAGCAGCCAGTCTCTGATAACCGGGCCTCCTCCACCCCATCCAGCAGCTGTTTCTCCTCATGGGCTGCAGGTTCATACGTGAAGCGAGTCAGGACCGGTTCACCGCAGCCACAAATGCTGATTTGAACCATGAAGACCTGTGAGATCAGATAATCGTGCCTAACCTTTGTTTGATTAGTTCTCTGTGTTTACCATCAGTCATTTGACATACAGTGACCTAAAGCCATGTATATATGTCATTTTAATTAATTCTCTACACGTCTTCACCTGATGGGTAATGTTTTTAAAGAGCCAGTTCACCCAAATTACAGAAACACACATTTACCTCAGTGCATCCAGTTCTGTGTTGCCATGCTTTGCTCAGATTGTGGCGGGTTTTTTTTTTATTTAGTCTTTTTGCTAAACAGCTGATGTAAATCCGGCTAAGACTAAATCGCTTTTTCCTGCCGCAGAATACATATCTGTTCTGTCGTTTGTCCTGTGAGGGAGGGGTAAAAATGCAGAAGAGACTTTATGATGGTGATGTGATCTGGCGATCTGATCCAATGTCCTCTCATCTTGTTTGCCCCCATGTGCTCACCAGTAAATGATACCTGTACAGCCTGAGCAAGTTAGAGGAGTTGGAGTTAGCCCTGTCTACCCTTATTGCAGACTTTGTGACCTAAACACATAAAACAAAGTGACGCAGGAGTTAACTTCCAACTTTCAGCATGAACAGAGCCCCCTTCACAAATGGCGATGAATTATTTAGCCTAACATTTGTCTGGCTCCTTACTTTCACTGATATATATAGTTCTACTAATGCACTCAGCCTGTTTTTATCTGTGTAAAATCTCCCACTTGTCCCTCCTCTGCTCTTCACCGTGACTTCCCTACAACAAACGCACACATCTGGTGAAACAAAAACTTGAGGAGAGCAAAACAAGCATCTCTGCAAACGTACAGTTACATAAACTTAAACTCACACCATCTGACAGAAACGCCCTGCTGCTGTGTTCTCTCATTTTCAGATGATGGATCAGTGATCGGTGAATGTAATAATAGAGAAACAAGCTTAAAATCACCTTGACGGGGAAGCTATTGCCGACAGCTCTGACCATCATCAGTGTCTGACAGATTCACATAGAGACATTTTTCTTCCATCTAATAACTTATTTTTGATTGCAAAAAGGAATGGTTGGATCTAATTTCTGTTAGTTTTTAAAAATCTTTGCTTATAAAACATTTGCATTCAGCAACAGGATCGAGTGGTAAGCTGTTTTTCTTGTGATTTGAGTGAACTGATCCTTTAAAGCGGGTATAACAGAAACATAACATTTTCTCTGTAAAGTGTTTGGTGTCTTCGTCTTACCGTAAACGCCTTGTCTTCGTCAGGCTTTACTTTCTGAGTTACTCAACCCACCTTTAAGTACCCCAAAAAACAAAACAAAACAAAAAATATTTGCATCAGTTTCACAGAATATTCTCTCAGTCTGACCCCTTTTCAAGCAGCTTAACTAATCTAATTCCTCGCTCCCCTTGTGGATTAGTTCAGTGTCATTGGAGAAAGGGCTAATCATATCGTCTGTGGGCTTACCTCTGACGCCCAGACAACAGCTGGTAATCTCTTCAAGGTAATAACTTGACAGAACCTGAGGCTTTACCCATCAAGTATTATCAAAACTGTAATTATTTCAGTGTGTGCATATGATGCTTTAGATTTTCTTACATATTCATGTTAAAGTGGAGCAAGAAGGGTGGCCTACATCCAGAAGGCTTAAAGCTTGTGCATCTTTGAAGATCCATTGAACTAATCTGTAAATCAGTTAATCTCACAGACAGAAAACACTGATGACTAATACTGACAGGCTGCGATTCGTCAGTCCTGCGGCAAACTGCTTGTCTTAAAATGGCCTCAGAAATTGTACCTCTATATATATTCTTTTTACAATAAAAGTGTTTTTTATTGTCGTTTGTTGTCTCACTGCCTGTAAATCACCATTCACAGATTGTTATTCAGAGAGTGAACACAAGGTGGCAGCAGATGACTCAGTTTTTAAGCTGCTGGTTTCTGTGCTCCAGTTTTCTCTCTCCTTCCCCCACCCCCTCACCCCACAACTGACCAAAGCAGGTGGTGGTCGCTTTCTGTTGAAAAAAAAAAATAGGAGTCCTTCTCTCTACTGTCTCCAAATGCTTCTTATGAGGGATTCTTTGATCATTGAGCTTCTGTCTCTAATATTGGAGGGTCCTTACATTACATAAGGACCTTGAGATGACTGTTGTATACTGGTGCTGTGTAAATAAAACTGAATTAGGTACACAGTTTACTGTGGGGGTACCCTCTCATTTCCAGATGAAAGTTATCTTGTAGCTAAAGATTTAATATTTTGGACTGCCTTATTTTTCGAAATATATATCAATCAGGCATAGCATTATGACCACCTGCCCAGCATTGTGTTGGTCCCCTGTTTGCTGCCAAAACAGCCCTAACCTGTCAAGGCATGGACTTACACCAGCACACCTTTAGGGGTCTAATTATCTGCAACAAATGCTTTAAGTCCTGTAAACTGTTAGGTGGGGCTTCCATGGATTGGACTTGTCTGTCCAGCACATCCCAGAGATACCCGATTGGATTGAGATCTGGGAAATTTAGAGGCCATGTCAACACCTCAA
This sequence comes from Tylochromis polylepis, assembly GCA_015107715.1. Classification (NCBI taxonomy): domain Eukaryota; kingdom Metazoa; phylum Chordata; class Actinopteri; order Cichliformes; family Cichlidae; genus Tylochromis; species Tylochromis polylepis. The sequence continues at coordinate 9,402 of VVHJ01003781.1, read as the reverse complement.
ACTTGTTATGCTCCATTCCTGAACCAGTTTTTTTGTGGCAGGGCGGATTATCACGGTGAAAGGGGCCATCAGTGAATGCTGTTTTTGTGAAAGAGTGTACATGGTGTCCAACCATGCTTAGGTAGATGCTACGTGTCAAAGTAGCATCTCAAGGTTTCCCAGCAGAACATTGCCCAAAAGCATCACGTTGCCTCCACCGGCTTGTCTTCTTCCCATGGTGAAATGCTGGTGCCAGGTGTTCCCCAGGTAAGCAATAACCATGCACCCAGCCATCCACGTGATGTCAAAGAAAATGTGATTCATCAGGTGAGGCCACCTTCTTGCATTGGTCTGTGGTCCAGTTCATGCTCGCGTGCACATTGTTGGTGCTTTTAGCAGTAGACAGGGGTCAGCACAGGCAGCATGACTGGTCTGCAGCTCTGCAGTCCCATACACAACAAACTATGATTCACTGTGTACTATGACACCTTTCTGTCAGAACCAGCATGAAGTTTTTCAGCAGTTTGAGCAGATCATCTGTTGGATTTGACCACACGGGCCAGCCTTCATTCCCCACATGCCTTCTGTTCCGTCCTTGGACCACTTTTGATAGATACTGACCGCTGCAGACCAGGAACACTACTAAAGATGCCCTGACCCTGAGGACAAAATGTTAACTTGCCCATTAACAGGTGCCATGATGAAGAGATAATCAGAGTTATTCACATCGCCTGTCAGTGGTCATCATATTATGCCTGATCGGTGTATGTTTAACCCATTTCCCACATCACACAAGGGGAAATGGGTCCAATGATGCCATACAAAGAAATTAGTTTCCTGTTTTGGTGTGGAGGAGCTTGAATGTCCTGGACAGAACACTTTAAGGATTAAATGACAGTAATGCTTTTGTGTCCATCTAGGATGAAAAAAGCTCTACTTACAGTGAACAGCTGTATTTGCATACGTTCATTGTTTTAGCCTTATGTCAATGTCTTAGTTTATTTAAATGTGAAGATATTGAAAACTTTAATAGCATAGTATATCTCAATCAAAAAGGTGGTGCAGAGGTGTGGTGCTTTGATGTAGTCTTTACTGAATTGTATAAAATCGCATTATTTAGCTTTAAAGTAACGACTGGCATTTCATCGGTGCTATAAAAGAAGGGGAGACTGTTGATGAGCCCTCACAATCCTCTTTAATTTCATCAAAGTAGGAGGCACAAGTTTAATGATCTATTATTATAAATCTCAATGTTTGATCTGTTTTATCATTTGAAACCTGATTTGTCATATATTTGAATTAATATTAAAGATTAAAGGCCTTTAAACTCTTAATATTAAAAAACCAAACAACCCCATCATTCTGTGGCTTCTAGCATGTATAACTCAGATGAAAAGTACAGGCACACCATGACCTTGCTCTGCTATTGTTATGAAGGTGAGTGAAGCTCATTCAGGTAAGGACAAAGCATCAGCTAGATAGGGAGACATTAAATGTTCCTATCTCTAACCTTGAACCATTCTCTCTGACAAAGCCGATGTATTGACGAGTCTGAAATAGCCTGAATTGCCTTTGTCCACTTCACACTGGTTTTTCTTTTTTTTTTTGTTGAATGGACTGAATCCATTCTGACTGTGCACTACAAGCCTTTTCGGAGGTGTGTGGGAGTGGGCGGTGCACAGACTGAATGTCAGAGCGCCGCGCTCGCTGATGAATCACAGACGTGGATCTAAAGCTGAGAGAAAAAGCCTGAGAGGACGATGGTGAGTAGGCTTCACATGAAATGCTGCTGAATAAATGCTTCAGGTATGTAGGTGTGTATGTGTATCCTTCCCACCCGGAGTCTTGCCTACCTGATTACACCCCCACTGTACTGAATATACACACAGGCAGAACTTTACTGAAGTGAAATGTCATTTTCAACAAGTTTATTTGAAGGCCCCAGTCCTAAGAGATCATTTTAAGTACTTCGTTTCTGAATGCTGACTAGTTGCTTAATTTTTACACTATTTCCAACTGTGTTCCCCTCTCAGTTGCCCGTTCACTTCCTATCATCTCTCCATTTTTGGCTGTCTAATAAAAGGATGAACAGCCACAGATTTATGAATAAAATGTCTCTAAATCACTAATTAGCTCACTAAAATGTTTTAAATGCTTAAAATGTACCGGTGCCGTCAGGTATGTTGATTGAAGCCACATGGATGCAGCTTCATATTATAGACCATGGATATACCACTGTGAGTGTCATCACAGTCCAATCTTAGCTTTTTTGAAACCAGAGGTCATGAAAATGAGGTAAATCTGACTTAAATCTGTAAACTGACATTGCACGCTTATACAATAACAGGTCATCTGTCATAAGGTGAGCCCACCCTAATTTGTGCCCTGTTTTATTTACCTTTTTGACACTAACAGAGACCATAGCTGATAAATAAAGATCACGTTGTGTGAAACATATAGTTGAAATTAGTGCCTGAGCAAATAAATTCGCCTGGAAAATCGTCAGCCTGTAAATTCATGAGATCACAGACCAAAGGAGCCAACGACCGTTTACCCACGGGTTTTTATCAAGACTGCACAGTTAAATGGGCTTCATTTTCAGATCCAGAATCTGCATTGATCTCATAAGATAGCTCATAAGTGGTTTCATATGTTTCATATTTAGAATAATAGCAATCTTGTCCTGCCAAAGATGCCACATCTCACAGATGTTTATTTTGTGGCCTCAAGTACAAACCAGTTTAAACCAAAAGAAAATGTAAAAAGTATGTATAAAGGAAAAACCTTCAGCAAACTAAATGTTGAAACTGAGACTATTTTTAAGTTACCTATTTGCTCATTTTGGATTTAATGCCAGAAATTCATAACAGGGGCAACAAAAGACTGGATAAGTTTAGTGGTTAAATGCTTTTTTTTGTTGTTGTCATTTTTCTAGTCTCAGGTCATCATTTTTGTGACTTTACGTCTGACTTCAGTCTTAGGCCTCCAGCTTTGTTTATTTCTTGAACTACCCATGATTAATAATCAATGTCTTAATTAATTTGTGTACAATTATACTTTAGAATAGGTTGGATGTCAGCAAACATAATGGCAGCTCACATTCAATTACGGAAACTAATTGCGGGGATTGAATATTCACAGAGGAGTAAATCAATAGCCTCGCTGACAGTGGGAAGGTTGCTGTTTGCTCCAGTGAAGACCAAACATGCCTCATTGATTTCCACTGACTGTCTGCAGTTTGGTTTCCTCGGGACTCGCGCTAATCAGATGTGATGAACAAAACAAAATAAGTCTGTTCTGGTAGAGATCCACGGTGCCACTTTATTATCTGGTCTACAAGCTGCTCTTAAATATCTGCTCTATCTCACTAAGTGGAAAAAAAAAAAGTGTTGCCGAAAAGAAAAAGCACAACTGTCTTCTTTCGCACTTATCTTCTGTTATCTTCTGCTTCTGTCTCTTTTATTTAAATACATCCCCATTCAGCAGCTCTCAGATCGTGATGTGTGGGATTCCCCGGCCCACAATACAGGGCTTACAAATCCAAGTAAATGTGGCTCCATCCCACTCATACCAACCAGAGCCCACTCAGCCAAAAGCCACACAAATATAGAGCAGGCGCACATATGTGGACCACAGTAAAATCTTTCTCTGTTGTGGGTTTATTAAAACTTGCATTGTCACAAAACAAACAAACAAAAAACCCTTTCCACCATCATACAGCCCCTTTTATGTAGAGGGAAGACCGAGCCGGAGGGTCTAAATTAGTAAACTAATAAACACAGACTACATAAATCACTATAAGAATAAGGATATTGGAAAATTGAATATTTGCACTAAATGGATGAAGAGTGTTGCAGTTTCTGTATGGAGCTGCTCAGTCAGGTATTGTGAATGGTTGTAGCAGAGGAGGTGTGGGCTGGCTGACACAGCAGAGCAGGTGTGGCCTCTTTAAAAGCTGTGCTGCATTTCTAGACTTAGTGCAAAGCATCATAACACAAGAGCACACTACCTGATGGTTTCAGTCATGATGACTTACAATATTATTAATAATAATACAAATCCTTGGTGGTTTAAAGGCAGAAAGAATCATGTTTTATTAGAATTACCAGGAAAAAATGATGCTGCATTACTGATAACTTAAACAAAAATATTCACCTGACTTCAAGTCTTCTCGTTTTCCATTAAAGTCTGTCAAATATAACAAACCAGCCCTTACATTTTAAATGAGATTAGTTATTTTTTAATGGGAGGAGCTCAGCAGTGAAACCACCTGCCAGATTACCAACAGGGGAAAAGCAGCTTCTAAAGCCATGAAAGAAAGCGTGTCAAAGTATCTGTGCTAATTTAATTTAAAACTGTATTTTATTTTTATTTTTTACTTCTGAGTCCATCCATACATTCATCCATTCACTTCCACTTATCTAATCCAGGGTTGTGGGGGGCTGGAGGCTTATCCCAGCTACCATAGAATAAGATGTGGGGTACACTCTGGACATGCTGCCGCACTGTCACGGGGCTCTGCTGTATCCAGCTAAAGCAAATGTAAGGACATACTGTATGATCTCATGATGGAGATTTTAAGGGTGGGTTCTTCCAGGGGTGTTTACATGATTTTTGTTTTTTTAGTGTGGGGCCCATCCATTTTCTTTGTGTATCCAGTTCATGGTTGCAGCTGGGCTAGAGCCTGTCCCAGCTGACATAGGACAAGAGGCAGGATACACCCCAGACAGGTTGCCAGCCTTTGGCAGGACTAACACAGAGAGACAGGAAACCGTTCACCCTCACACATTCACACCCAATTTAGAGTCCCCAGTCAACCTAGTGCACATGTCTTTGGACTGTGGGAGAAGCTGGACTACCAGAGGGGAACCAACCAAGATTTTGGGGACACTGATTAAGTGTATTTAGAAGGACGCAATGAGGAGGACCACACTGTTTCTCCATACCTTCTGGCCTTTTTTGGTAGCACAGGTTTGGGGGTCCAAGCAAATTTCACGGAGGCCAGTGCCACCCCTGGACTCCATTTTGGCTCCGTCCTTGCTATGTTCTCTTCTAGATCCACATGCCAAAATCCAGTTTTGAGATTTTTAAACAAAACATATTGCTTATTTCTTTGGGAAATTCTTAAATTAATGTCTGTTTATTGTTAGGCTAACATCTGTTTTATTCTTCCCCCAGGCTTCAATGTGATACAAAATTCTTACACGCTGGAGGACGACGGCTCCTGCCGCTTCATCCTTATCTTCTGTTGTAATTTAGATCGCAAGTTACTCTATTTCCCACCGCCCTTGAAAGCAGCACCGCCCCTCTCAGAGTGAGTCCGCCTCTGCGCTCCAACCGAGAGGCACCGACTGACTGACTGGCTGCGTGGGGATCCGGTGTGGGCGCAGCGGAGGACTTTCCTATAAAAGCAGGGATCCCACGACCAGACGCGCTCTTCTCTCTCAGTGAACGGCAGACAGGAGCCGCTCTTCCCCGCGAACAGCTGTTTCGTTCCCCCTGTTACAGTTCGGAAAATCCTCCCAGCCTCATCCAAAAGGAAATCTTAGTCTATGGTTCTGACTGACACGCCTACAAGGATGTCCCGGACCGACGAGGTGCACCGTATAACGGAGAATGTCTACAAGGTAAGCCGGGCTGTTTGGTAGTTTGTTTGGGATCCGCTGACCGTGCGTCCTTCTGTCGCGCAGAGACACCTGCTGCACCGGTGAACCGCGGCGTTTAGAGGACGCTCTCAGAGGAGAGACAGCGGATAACTTTGTCTCAGCTGACCTGCACTGTGTCTTACCACTGTAGTAACAGAAGTGCCGGTTTCTTTATGCTGTGAAGGAATTTACTGATAAAGGAAATGCGTCCTGAACAGCTCAAGTTTATTGATCGTTTTCCTTCAGCTGATTCTCTGAGTTTGAACTGTTGGGGTCTGATTTTAGTCTAAAAATTCTTAAAGGTGAATGATTTGTTCTGTTTTAGCCTATAACGTGTTAGAAATAAATAATAAATCAGAGTCAGACCAGTCAAATCAGCGAAGTTAAATTACAGCGATTAGTAAATGTAAGGACTAGCAAATTCAGGATAGATAATCAATAACCTGAGCTGTAATTGATTTAAATTGCTTGGCATGGAATATTTGATTTGCTTAAATTCTGAAAGGGTTGAGCTGTGGCCCATTACAATGCTACATCTGCAATAATGATGAGGGAGCCAGTTATGTAAATGCTGCAAACTGACAGTTTGCCCTGGGGCGATTTATTTCAACACTATGCAGAGCAGAAGCTGTCAGCCTCAGTGGTAAATCCTGCTGTGAGCAGGTGAACTTGACATTATCTGCCTCAGTGAGACTGATCATTAATTTATGGAGTCTGCGCATCCTAAAAGGTGTCCCCATTGGTCCCAGCAGTCTTCACATTTGGGCTTTATTTCTTAAAGTGTCTGTGTTGTTGATAGTTGGATCACTTCAGAGAGAAAGGACAAACTCATTATCAGCATGGTGGTATTTGTAAAAGTCAACTGTAATTTTGCACTCTGGATGCCCCAAATTGGCATTCAATTTGGGATCAGCCTGAAATGCTGGTTTGAAAAGTCATGCTTAGGTTTTTGCTCTGCAGAAAAGAAAACCTCGCTTCTCGGTGTCAGAGATTTCTTAAATATCTCAGCATGCACTGGGCAGACCACCCTGCACTTGTTGAAAGATGAGAGGCAAAAGGTGGCAAATGATTATGTCCTCCATTTTTATTTCCACAACAAAGCTCCTTTTCAGCAGTGTCTGTGGAGGAGGTGGAGAAGTGTTACTCTTGACATTCACTGCACTCAGGGCAGCTTTCCAGGCAAGGTAGATTTCGGCAATGGAAGTACGACAAGGGCTTTCCTTTTATGTGAGGAGACTTGTCACCGTTCCATATGCCTCCGCAAAAATGCTCGGAGAGAAGAGTCGGAGTGCCTAAAAGCTTCTTCGTGCAGGACACGACTTGGTGGATGCAGGAGGAGAAGGGCATGTGTGCTTACTGAGCCAAAGATGTACTTGAAGGGGGGGTCGGTTCAGCGAGAGTTCATGGTTTCTTGTGTGGCAGAGGCAGGATGGTGTAACATGACATTACCATTTAGGCTGCCAAGGAAATGATAGGAGTTTTTTCAGACTGGGGCCGACTTCAGCCAACATCAAAACAAACACACACACACACACACACACACACACACACACCCTCAAAAGGCTCTAACAAGGGATCAGAGGGGCACAAGCAGAAGGCTAGCTGCCTTATGTTGCGACCTGTGGGTGGGTTCTGTGAATTGTTAATAGCCTGAGCTGGATAGAAAACTGCAGGGAGGAGGAGGAGGAGGAGGTGGTGGAAGATGATGAAGGAGGATGGGTAAAAAAAGTGGTGGTTGTGTGATGGAGAAGTAGGCAGTCTTGTCATAGGTTTATTAGTCAGTTGATGACAAATGATCTTATGTTTAGTTGCTGAAGTTAATACTTTAACTTTTTGCATTTCTAATGTGATACTGATACCTTTTACCAATCTGACACCAGGGTTACATTAATAAGCTATCCCTCCTTGTTAGCAAGAGCTGGGAAGGATTACTTTAGGCATAAGGCAACAAGAGGCACAGCTTAAACACTGATTTTCTAACTTTGTAAAATAAAACATACCAAATCAGTGCATATTCTTAAATATATTCATTCATATTTAAAAGCAAAATAATGAAAGACAACTGGATCAAGATTTAAAAAAGTGTTTTAATGTTATTTGCACTAGTTTGATTTTAGCTCCGTGTGAGAGTCTTTACTGCCTAGAAAGCCACAAGAGATTACTCTGCATGTTTAAATTAGAGTTTTATGTCAAATACCCTTCCTGACGCAACCCTAAAGGGGATTTGTGTCCCCCGGCTGGAATCAAACCACAAGACAGCATAGTGCTGTTAATTGCAGTCATGCTCGTCTCTCCTTCCTCTGTGATTGCACCTCCTCACACACGGAGTGGAGCAGACGAGGAAATGAAACGCCTCCAAACTGCTGACTCTTTGCTGTTCCCTTCCTCCACACTCTATTAGTTCTTCCACAACCAATTACTGCTGCTGAGGTGTGTCGTAGTAAAAACAGAACACAGAACTGAAATGAATAGACAGCTCCATTGATTGACTCCCATTTTTTTTTTTTTTTGCAGTTTTTGTTGGATAAGTCAGGCAAATTGAATGCGCCCGCTGACCCTGTAACCATAAGAAATGCCAGATAAATTGCCAAATGTTTATCACAAGTAAACGTATGCTGGACTATGCTGGATTAAAAAGATGAAAAAGAAAAAATGTGACCATCAGTTTCAGCCTCTATGAAAATCTGTGTTATGAAAGGAAGATGCGGTTTTGTCTTGTCCAAAGATTGCCCTGCTTGGGTATGAAAATGCCATCCTGCAGAAATGTAGCTCTGGGCTTTCTTCCTGTCATCAGCAGGATGAAGCAGAGCGCTGCTGCCAGTCTGACCCCTGATGGGGGCTGACTGTAGGAGACTGATGCTCACTAGTGTGGCAGTTGGTGGTGTAATGGCGGGCCCTGGGGTGTTTTATGAACTGGTCCAATGAGCTTTGTGTGGGACTGCTAAAGAAACTAACAGATCTTTATTAACTCATTATAAGCGTGGAAGATGAAAAGACCTGAAGGTACCAGCTTCAACGCTCAAGTCTGTTTCTCCACCAAGGAAAGAAGACGCAGACGGGAAATGTAGGCAATGAACTCCTGTGGTGTTAGGATGGTGGTCATCTCTTACAGAACATGATATCGTGGTAAAGTGTCTAAAAGCATGTATCCACAGAGGGCATGCCTCTGTGTAAAGTGCCCAGTTTAAATTAGACTTTGACCTGCCTTTAATGATAGAAAGCATTAGTTAGGCTGCATTACACCAACTCTGTGATGCACATTCATAGACAATTAGCTGAGAGGCTGATTTCATCATTCTCATGTCCTGGCAGAGGTGTGGACTCGAGTCACATGACTTGGACTCGAGTCATTAATTTTATGACTTTAGACTTGACTTGAAAAATTGTTCCAAGACTTGTGACTTGACTTGAACTTGAACCTGGTTACTTGAAAAGACTTGATATTTTACCCCAAATCTAAAATTTAACACACATAGTATATAAAAAAAAAAGTGAGCACCATTAATTCAGTTCATTCGTCCCTTCTTACCACACTCTGTATGTGTGTGTGCGTGAGCTGCAGCACAGCCAATCAAATTAACCAGATTTTTAAAAACAAACAAACAAACAAAAAAAAACCGCTCAAGCCAAAAATTTTTCATTGAATGTTTATTCTGTGAATTTATAGTTTAGAGAAAGACTATTCTTGCAGCTAAGTTTAATTGAGCTGTAATTGAGGTGCAATTTCAAAATTTGTGTATATTTTGTAAGTTCACTTGTTTCATCAGGTGTTGAGATA
>VVHJ01003780.1:0-11264 GCA_015107715.1 Tylochromis polylepis | reverse complement strand
TTTTTTTGTTAATTTTTAAAAAAAAAAAATTAAAACTGAATTGAAATTAAAGTTAATTGGTGAAAAGTAAAATCACACACACACACACCCTGAAAAAAAAAAAAAAAACACAAAGAGAGTGCTGGTAGTTTCTGCTGGTAATGTGGTGTAGACTTCCAACATAGACAGCAGATGAAGTCTAGTTAACTTTTTAATGTTTTAACCATATTGTCAAGAACATGAATTCTTTTCAGTTATATTGATAGTTAGCAATATTGACAATGGCAGGGCACATTATGAGTAAGCTTAACGCAATATTAGAGATCCCGCCTTATTCTTTGTAGATCTCCTACAAACAATGACTTGGTAACGGTGGGGTGGAAGAATGGCTTTTTAACAGGAAGAGCTCTCTTGAACCAGGTTCATGCAGGGGCCCTCAAATACAACTGATCTCAGGGTGAGTGGAAAGAGAAGACAGGGAAGAATACAATAGATTTAACCCTTTGGTTCTTATCCAGTGAAAAAACTCAACAACCTTCTGAAGGGATTGGCACAAAGATTTTGCATAGACCTTTATTGTCTCCAGAGAATGAATCTTGTCTAGTCTGCACATGCCCTCTGGTGCAACTATGAATTTTGATATTGGTGGTTTGTAGATGTTTTTGAAACAGACTGGTAATTGAAATCGCAATTTTCACCAAATTTAGGAGAAATTACATTCTCATTGCTTTTCCAACTATACTCACTGGCTTTTCTGCCAATCAGTGAATAACAGAATAATTTCAACTATAACGTCAAGCTCTTGATTTATTTTTTGTTAATTATCTCATGATGCAGAGCGATTCATTCACAAGAACATGTTGATACTAGATACATGTGTCTGGAGTGTAAAGTCCACCTGAATAAATTGGTGCCTACATGTCTGGTGTCTTAGCATCAGTGATGTACATTAGGTGTAGTAGTTTGACTCTAGGAGAACCCATGCAATTTGTATGTGCATACAGCACATCTTCTGTCTCAGTGGGGTCTCATGCATCCTTCTCCCTTCAGTCTACCAGAGGAGGAGTGTAAGTGGGAGCAGTGTGCTGGAGTGCAGAGTGTCAGGGAGTCAGCAAGCCAGCCTGCCACAGCCAGTGATACAGGACGATAGAAGAGGAAGATTAGTGGAGCAGCCTGCAAGGCAGCAAAAGCAGTGAGTCAGCTGTGGACTGTCAGCTGGTAAAATGACCATGTCAGTCAGGGAGTCTGTCAGTCAAGCAAGCGGAGCGCAGAGTCGGGCCTCTCCTCCCTCCTGTAAGTGCACATATATATCTAAAAGGAGGAGATTGCAGCATCAGGACAAGGCTAGTTAGCATTCCCCTGTCATCACCTCACTGCTCAGAACTTCTGTGATTGAAGAGCAAGGAAAAAAGGCAAGGTAGGGGACAGAACAGAAAAAGGAAGAAGGCAGTTGTGGTGGCATGAAAACTACATAAGATCCCCAGATGGAAGGAAGGGGGTCAAGACTAACAAGAAAGCCTAGGAACAAATGATCAATAAACAAAGGAAGAGAGAAACAAAAGAAGAAGAGAAGAATTGTAAAGAACATGAATTACGAAGAGAGAGAGAAAGTAAAACTCCCAAACACATAAAGAGTTATGCGTTGTGATCTGTTCCAACGATCGTTGTGTGCTTTGAGATAATTGCTTCCATTTTGTTGCACAGAGACTATTACAGTATATGATAGCTGGATTACCATCTGTAACAGTGGGCTTTACACACCAGAAGTAGTGCTGTATCAGCAGCAGGGCTACAGTAGAAACTATAGGTTTAGTGAACAGCATGGGTGGGTTGTGTATTAGCCTGGGGCTATTGTAGCAGTTATGGTCTCCTTTCAAAGAATTCCACTTCATAGAATAAAAACATTTTTTTTCCCTGTCAGATCTGGAAGCATCAGCACAGCACCTCAATGGGATCAGATCTCATTGTGGATTGTGGAAAAGAACAAGCTGAATGACTCTCTAAAATGATCCTGGTAATTGTGTGTAGTGAAGTGATATTCTGCTTCTAAAATCAGAATGGACAGTCGTCCAGTCCAGCTGTTTTTGCTGGAGGCCTTACACAGGCCTTTTAACAGGAAGAGATGATCTTGGTTCCTGCAGAACCAAGATCAGGAAGGACCAGCTATCTATCATGCCTGCTTGGCCAGTAAAGGAAAAATAGGACCAGATCAGCCCTCTAATCAGCAATTCTTCATCAGCTGAAGAATAGGGATGCAGTCATGGTAGACCTATGTAGATGACTTACCATTTGTTCTCGTTTTCTAATAAAAAAAAAAAACCAGTGAATATGTCACTAAACAAAATTAGTATGCACTACTAAAGTGTATCCCACATTATGATCTGCCAAAAAGTAGCTTTAATATTTTTAATGTAGCAGGTGACCCAGTATAGCATATTGAGACTTACATTAATATCTTATGTTGTAAAAATTCAGATTTTGACAGACGAAATCACAACTTTCATAGCACAAATAAATTTAAGAGTGTACATCAACAGAAGAAGGGATGGATTTAGTAATGTTATTTGTGGTGAAAGTGCTTGTAATTGCTTGCATTTACAAGGACACTGTAATAGACTTCCATGTTGCATTAAGAAGGTCTCTTAGATGTGTGTTCCTTTGATTTTTCTCTGCTGGTTAGTCTGTGACCAGACACACACAGTTGAGAGGGCTGAGCTTCATGAGGCCAGGTCATGGTAGTGGCACGGAGAGATGTAAAGTCAAAGAGAGGGGATGAAAGAAAGAGTCACTCTTGGACTCTTGTGGTTTACTATGGGAACAATAAGGCTGCAGGAGAGCAGGGCATTTTGGCATCATGATCACTAAAAGTGGACAGAAAGAAAGAGGTGCAAAGGATTAAGGAGGAACACTTATTGGAAAAATGCACTCTTGATCATCACTGAAAGATCAATGAAATGTTAAAATTTTGTTGCTGTAGCTGGTGGAGCTCATTTTAACTTCTATATGTGCCATATATTTAATCTGTTCCATTGAGTAGTCTGTGCATCGTGTGGAGGGTGTAAAATCTTCATCTGACAAGTAACAAGATACAGTAGCTTTCTTATATAGTGGAGTAAAGAGTACAGCTGTTGTATGTAAAAGCAGTGGAGATTAAAGTAGCACAGATTTGCTCAAGTTCCCTCAAACTTTACTACAGTCTCTATTAGAGTCGGACCAACATTAACATTAATTTAGAGTTACGTTTTCTTCCGCATCATTGTGATCCACTGACTCTTTCACTGCACTCTGTTGCTCTTTCAAATGCAGCTCTGTGGCATCAGTGCCATGATGTATTAGCCACTGCAATAATATATGTGAAGGACATCATTTATGTGTTTCTGTGACACCAGAGACTTGTGACTAAACACTGCAATTTGACACCCTATAATGAGAACCTATCTGTAGTTTGTGCGTTATATCATTGCTGAACAGGTTGCTTTTCATTTTTCCTTATTTTTTTTTACTTTTAAGTGGAAAGAATGAATGATGATAGTAAGAGAAAACCTAAACAGTAAAACTGTAAACTGCAAAATCAAATAAAAGATGCCAAAAAAGATCTTTTAGCTAAAAGGAACTGCACAGTTGGAGAGTCAACCATGTTGAGTCGCTCACTATGAGCAGCCCCTTTTCACATACCTGTGTGGTCCTTATTCAAATGATAACACCGATTGGCCCTGCTTTAAGTGACACAGAAGGCTCAAACTTGTAGTTCACGTATGTTTTCATAATTTAACATGATAGCTAAATTATGAATCTGTGACCAACCAATGATTAGAAAAGCAATAAAATGTATCAATAGAATGATACACTGTAATTCACTTTATTCTCACTATGCTGCCTCTAAGTGAAAACCTTATAACTTTAGTTACACCTACCCATCCCGACACACGTCTTCACAGAAACAACCAAGACACTCATCTGCCACTGATTGTAATCTAGATGGCTCCAACTAGCTCAGGCCCTCTTTTAGTTCCTTTTGTCCCAAGTTAAAACAAGGACACTTTAATGAAGCCTCTCAGTCTCTGTGAGCTTTTCAAGCTTTAAAAGAGCAGGTGTCCCACTCTCTCGCAATAGAAAAGAACACGTCAGCCGGGGCTATCTTTACACCCGAGCACCCATTCTGACTTTAACTGCATTGGATTTTTTGTTTCACAACAGAGTGTATATCAAGCACGCCTTTGTGGCCCTGCTGCAGCCTGTAATGCATGACCAAAACACCTAAGTGGCAGCGGTGGTTCGTTAAGAAAGGGGGTGGGGTGGGGGGAGTGGAGAGAGGTAAGTGGTGGAGGAATGGGGGTGGGGAGGGGCAGGTTGGAGCGTGCTCAGAGTGACAATCAGCCTGCATAGGTAGAGAAAGAGAGAGAGAAGAGAGGGGGAGAAAGAAAGGTGAAGACAGAAGGCAGGTCTGCTGCGGTTTGGCAGCCACTGCATATGGATCATGACATCATTCTCCCAGCCCCTAACCAGATGACGTCTTCTCTGTTTTAATGTCACTCAAAGAGTTCTTTTCAAAATCATAAACCTTTGCATTAAATTGTTTTAATTTAACTTCTGCACCACTCTTCATTCTCCTTATCTGATCTCCTTTCGCTTGAGAAATGGGCGCTTTTCTCTTCATTTCTGTCTATCAGAGCCATTTATCTCCTCTGCTTTGCCAAGAAGTTTACTGACAGCCCAGTGTGTAGGATTTTTTTAATAACTTTGTTAGTTTATGAGCGCGTAATTACAGATATTGGCTGTCCACAGCATATTTAGACACCAATTCCATTTAAGTTTTGAAGCTACATCTCAGCATTTTCTATCACATAAAAATCGCACACAGCTACATCGGCAGGGATAAGAGCTTTCCTGTGCTTTTTTAGTGTGTGTGTGTGTGTGTGTGTGTGTGTGTGTGTGTGTCTGTTTTAATCTCATTACAGTTATTGATGGTGTGTTGCTATGGTGAGGACAGGTCCAGAGGGCAATAAAACTGTAGTGGACTCACATGTGTGTTATGTGAGGAGATCCAAATACGACTCCAGCTTTCAGAATATATATTTGGTGAAATTACCAAATAAAATGGCTCATTAAGGACACTTACTGTCTCAACCTTTGCTCTTAAATCTGCATTATATAACTTTTTTTTTTTATTTATGAAAGGCTTGTCATTGTAAATGGGCTATAATGTAACTTAAAAAAATAGGCTTTCTTGCCTTTAAGAGCTAGGAGCTAATATTACCATTTTTTTTTAAACTATAGCTCGATTAGTTCAGCATAGCTAACTTACACCCAACTGCCTAACTCTCACTTGCTAACATTTTCACTAGCAAAGTCATACTTGAGAAGAAATGCTACTTCACCAGAAAATATTATCCACAGTGCTAATGTATGTGTCATACTGTATGGATTTTAAACATGTCTTAATTCTGCAATGGCACAAAGCCAAACAAATGCAGAACTAACATTTGTTTTCTACAGTAATATCAAATATGGGGGCAGCTGGCATAACAGCTAATGTCATGTCTAAGTGTGTTTGTCATTATGCTAATATTCATAATATATACATACATCTCCCAGTTGTTGTATAATATGTTTGATATATAACATAACAGTATAAAAGTGCAGGACAGTCTAATATTTGTCTCATCACTGCTTTGACCTTGGCTAGCTCACACAGTCTGCATCCAAACTGCATGTCACCTAATGGCAAAAGTTGTTGTTACCAAAAAATGACCCGGAGTTTATGTAGAGCTCCTTAAATGAAAAGTATTTCACTCCTGCCAAGTCCTATTTGTAAAAAAGCAAAATAAAGTGCTAAAAACAGTCAAATCCTGTTTAAATGCTGTGGTGGTCAACAAAGAAAGGCAGGGGAGGGCCAGAGTGTGAGGATATAATTAAATATATCATCTAAATAGGTATTGATCGTCTTAAGGGTGTTGCCATTAGATTAAAAGGTTAAGGAATAAAACGACTTTGAGGATTAAATCATTGTGAGGTAAAATCAAAAGCAGAAGAAGATAAACGCTGTAAAAATTACAAAGTATGAGTGCTGCATACACGCTTAATGAGAGAGACATTAAAGATCCCAAGCTAAGATACATTTAATGGCCACAAGCAAACCCGATCATGGTATTTTATACACTGCAAAGAGAGGTGAATTTGGAAGACACAAAGGTCAACCAATTGCCCTCACTGTTTATGCCAATGTTGCTCCACAATTTGAACTACAGTGTTGAGATAGAATCATCAAAGGCCATAGCAACCCTGATACGGTTGATAAAGAAAGAGTCTTGGTGTGGCATCTGAGGCAAGCAGTCGCCACAAGGTCAGGAAACTTTTTTTTTTTAAATCCAATAGACGTGTTTTATCTTCAGGGAGAGAGTGAGGAACCAGCTGAGCAGAGGATAAAGGGCCCTGTTACACTCCTGCCTCCCCCTCTGATCAACCAATCAGGCGTGGGAATAGTGCTGAGTCAGCTGCTGGTTGCTGCTCATGTCCGAATGCTGCGGAGGAGGGGTTGGTGGAAGAAGAAGAGCCAGCCAGGCAGGCAGCCGGTGTCTGCAGTGGACTGCAGCAGCATTAGCACTGCTAACCTCGTGGCACAGGGCCTTTGATTTTGGAGAAGTGTTGACCCACCAGCCCCCAAGTCTTTAAAGGCTGGTCTCTGCTGATGGACTTTTATTTTACATCACATCTCCCATAGAAATTAGATTTAACTGAAATGTCGAAGCTTAGTTTGATGATATACGTCCCACTTTCCCTCTGCCTCTAGTCACTAGGTAATTAGAAGGGATTAATACAGCCAGCCACAGAAGATAAAGTTTACAGCCTGACCACAGGTCAACTTGTTTCATTACTATGATGCGCCTTGCATTAAGCTAATTACCAGCTGGCAAACATCTTCATCAGACATGCACACAGACCTTCATTAGGATGCTTTGTCTAAATCTGCTTCATTTAAATGTGGCATTACAGAAGATTATTGTGGTTTTAAGTGGATTTTAATGGCTATTTTGCAACAGTGGCCCTCAGAACCATCAGGGGTTTTACAATGATGTGACAGGAAGTGATGCTCTGACAGGTTTCCCAGCCTCGCCCTCCCACGGTATTGGCGCTTGATGGAGGACCAAGGTCTGGCAGTCAGTCAGCTAGAGAGACCGAAAAAGCAATAGGACACAGAGAGACAGAGCACACGACATGGTCAGTAAGAGAAGAGACTGATAGAGTGAGGGGAGTGGCTGCGTATAGCAGGTTGTATTAGTGCATCCCCCGGTGTCAGGCCATACATGTGAAGTGAAAATATCACGGTGAGCAAGAGTGACAGAGTCCACAGCAGGACTTGTTTCAAAGTGTCACTCCTCCTGCTGGGGCCTTACTTAGCAGTGGGCTGGCAGCTGCTTCGTAACACCACCTGTACTGTGTGAGCCTCCTCAGGGACGCCGTGTACCCCCACTGACCTTCCCACTATGACTCCCTAACTGTCTTTACTGCTCCGTCTCTCCCTCGCTCCTCTGCTGGCGTCCAGCTGTCCTAACCCTCAACTCCTCCTCCCCTCTGTCTCCAATATAAGGGCAGGAATGCAGCGGACAGCACAGTCCCAGAATAGAAAAATAGCCAGCCTATCTCCAACCATGCAGTCAGCCTCATAGAGGGCACCTACAGTAGCAGCAAGCAAGAGTGCCGACACGCACATACACACTCACACACACATGCACACACACTAAGCACTCTGATCCACATATATAAGGTCCACTTCGCTGAGCTCCTAAACTGCTAAACTTATGAATGCTTAACACCTTTACTTATTGTAGTTGTGATCTTGACAGAGCTGTCTTACAGTTTAATGTTGAAAGAGCACTCACCGGTGAAGCCTTCAGCAGGCATCTGAGCGAGGTTAATGATAAAACGCTCTGTTTATAATGATTCTGTTTGATGTCAGATCTGAGTGGAGGTGTGTGAGGTGAAGGAGGGTTGCCTGTTTGATGAGTGTGTGGGCCACAGATTGCCAGAATAAAGCGCAGGCAGGGATTCTCTCCCTAATCTACTGAAAATCCTGCTATGAAAAGGATTCAGTGTGTAGCGCTTTCTCCTCTGAAGTTGATAGTTGTGCTTGACCACACAGAGAAGCTTGCCAGGCAGTACTCGGTCTCACCACCTGTCCTGTGTGAACATGCTACACAGGCACAGTTCACACTTGCATCACCAGAATCAAATATAGACACGAGAATCCACACAGGATTCTCTGTTGGAAGCACAGAGTACGCACAAACATGCACACTGCAGTGCTGCATGTTGCAGAGGTAGAGCAACTGCAGCTCTGGGACAGGTAGAGAATTCAGGCCATGCAAGCTTGTCCTCTCCTCTGTGTGCTACTTCCAGGTTTCTTCCTCCTGCCATTCTCCCTTCTCTCTTTCCCCTCTTTTTTCCTCCTCACTCAAGGATACGTCCTCCTCATCAATTTGCTGTTCTCATAGGTGGCAAGTTTTTTAAATAGATGGAAGGAGAGAGAAAGAAATGGCAAACATGTCTTTACATCCACATCTAGAATTTAAGCTTTTTTTATGTGATTTGCGTTGGGTTGATGTGTTTGTTATCTTGACAGGGGTGGACAGATTTGATACAGAACTGACAGTATAATATCACACACACACACGCACACACACACAATTACACGCTTCATTTTTTAAAATCCTAAATCTCAGTAGAGCTACATACAGCAGGCTGTGACTCCTGGACAACATTGTTATTTAATGATTGTTATTCAAACTGGCGCAAACAGTTAAATTTCTTCAGCTGTGGATTTACCCATATTTGTTGTTCCAGTATGGTGTACGTGGGACTGAGTTAGAATAACCTGTGTGTTTTCATTGTCACCAGTGGAATAGGAAAGATCACGTTTGAATACACATAAGATATTGCTTGAGATTTGTTGACAACTAGGAAAATTGTTAAAAATTTTAGTCAGCGTTAGCGCACTCACCTGCTGAGTTTCCCCCAAAGTTCAAAACGATCTTCACCAACAAACCCAGTCCAGACACCCGCCACAAAAGACTCTGGTGAACACCTCACTCAGGCCAAAAGCTTGAAGAAAAAAAATGCTTATGAAAATATAAAATACTTGCATTTATCTGAAGTAGTTTATATATGACCACATGTCTGTGTTCTGGGACTTGAATGAGAAAGGGGTGGAGCCGGGTTCAATACAGAGGAACTGTGGACAGGCTTAAGCAACTTAAAAAGCTCAGCCTATATAAGCTTAGCCAGCTGGATGTGTTGATTGGTACCCGGTGAGTTACTTGTGGTCTTTCTGTTAGAAAGCTCCATTTGTAGATAGTGTGCTGTGTTCCAGCCAATTTGTATCTGATGCTATCAATGCACATATGGTATGCATCTTTTCACATTAGAGTTTAAAACAAAACTTTGCTTCAAGTGGGATTAGTTATGTTCTTTTCCTGAGCCTTTTCACAGAAATGGAAAATGACGCTTCTGATGACAACAATGGCGCTGAAGCAAAAAAGTAAAGTTGTACCCCAAAACGATCATCTGAAAGACAACTGCAGTACTGTGCAATCATTTTCAGTACAAGCCACCCTTTCCCATGTCCACTTATCTGTTTGATCCTTCGTTAATATAAAAACAGTCTTTAGCAGGTTTAACATTTCAAAAGCAAAATATAGCAAGCCATAGGGGAATATGTCAGTCTATATATGTAAAACCTTGATTATCATATAAGATCAGTCAATTATGAAAAAGTAAAATCCAGACACAACATACATCAATACCTGGGATTCTAGGGCCACGAGTCTGCTTAAAAAGCTTATTTCCTAATGATTAAATGATTAGCTAGGCTAATTGAACAAGGAAATGAGTGAGTTGTTCCAAGGACGAGCAGAGTCGTGCAGCAAGACTGCTGAGTACATCATCTTTGTGCCACCACACTGAACAGCCCCAACCATGGGCCAGAACTTGGGCATAAAAGTGAGAACAGTAACGGCTGGTGAGGAGAGACTGGGTGAAATGGAGAGAGGAGGAGATGTTCCACATATTAGGCTAGAGGTCAATGCAAGTTAATTTTCCTGCTGTCCTATCCACTGGCTTCATTAGCAGTATTGGCAGTTAGGTGATGAATTCATTGTTTTTTCAAGTTTGTCTGCAACCATTGTTTATATGTGTTCCTCTCTTATCTCTCAGGGCCCCACTTTCTGTTTTTCTCATCTCTTTTTCATCACCCATCCTACCCTGCTATTCCCCTTTCTCTGTCTTACCTTCTGGCTCACTCACTCTCTTCTGTTTGTCATCTTTTTCCCTTGTTCTTTTGCAATCCATACCTTTTTTTTGTATCATTTGGCTTCTTCTAAGCAGTAACATGCACTCTTTGAAGGGCAGCATTTTTTTCTAGTAATCAGTGCCTGTTTGCTGATGTATTGCTTTTTGGTTTGTGCAGCTTGTACAAATTTTGTATTAGTGCTTATTGATGGCACTTGGGTGTGAACTACCTCATTTCTTATCATTTCCTTCCTCTGGCTTTGTCTCTTTCAGGCATCTTCACTTCTTCCTGTCACCTCTTCTGGACCAGATTCTACCCTAAAATGCTTTGCTAAAGCTGGTAAAATGGAACCAAATCAACTGTTCAATGGATTTGGTCCCCTTCAACCAGCTGTAGCTGTGCATTGATCACCCCAATTCACATTCAGAGTGACAAGAAAAAAACCTGAAAGACTGGAGTTAATTCATTGGAAAACAGCTTTAAATCTAAAACTGAGGTTAGATTTGCTTCCTTGTTGGACTGAGATACAAAGCCATTCATGGATAATACACAAGATGCACCAATTACTGCTTGGATTTATCTCAATCATTCAGTTTGCCCAAAAGACACTGAAGTAATTTGCTTAATCTGAGTAAAACAAGGCAGGTAAGTAATTATAGATACTACATCTTGTCAAATTTGTACTTTTTAATGTGCACTGCTGTAATTGCATTGTCCTTTGGAGACTTACTTTATTGATCTTTCTAGAATTGTCACAATTTGTGCTTCTTGTAAAGGGTGACATTGTTGAAAAGATGCTGTGTATGAAAAGCACTAGTGGTTATAAATGCATGTATATATGTGTCAGTGATACCAATGCAAATGTCTGATCAATAAAGCCTAATCCGAGTGTTCATGTGTATATGCCGAAGTGGTCTCTTCTTTCAAAGTCTAGGCTTACTAGGGAGAGCAGTAAAATGTGTTGTGCTAAGGGTGGAACTGAAAAGGAAACACGCGCACA
>VVHJ01003778.1:0-10527 GCA_015107715.1 Tylochromis polylepis | reverse complement strand
TACAGTAGATGATGAAAAAAGAACAGGAACTTTTCTTTGTTTTAACTGTTTTTGTTAATCTGTTACTTAATTACTTTGGCATAGAGTGGATGGCATTGGGGGAGGTCTTTAGTATTAAGGAGGGTAAGGTAGTAAGGTTTTTCCAGTAGGAAAAACTGTAAAACATATGACAATCTAGTAAAAAGTCTGAAATCGATGCCCTCAGTCACATTTTCCAAAGCTGTTTAGTGAGTCGGATTGCCAGCTCTGACCCCCGGGCCTTATGTTTGACACTCCTGCTGTAAGGTAAGAGAGGCTGCAGCGGAGAACCAGGCAGCGTACTCCCCGTAACACCTGTGTCAGGTTGTGGAGCACAAGTCCCTGCAGTGATCGCATTAGCCTTTGATATTAAAGTAGCTTTCTGTCGTGTCATTTTGCTTATACATGTGTTTATACTGTGTTCAAAAGATGAAAAATGAAAGCTGTCGCCAAATACTGCAGGAGCTGAAGGACATCCTCTTTTCGAAGTAGCTGCAGTGCTTTCAGAAATATTTTGCACTTGTGATCAGTCAGCAGGGAGGTGGCAACACCAAAGCATCAGTGCCTCACCATTGCAGACACTATGTATCCTTTCTTGGCTCAGTTCTCAGTGTTGTAAAACTTTGGAAAAGTTTCCAAAATTGCATTCCAAAACTTTACATGTAATCAAATTACTTAAAGTCAACATTTTGGGCCTAAATATCCTTTGAGTGTATGTAGAAGAACTCATTTTTTTGCTAACGAAAACATAAATGCTGAGTTGCAAATTGTGCAAAATTGGCTATGTGTTTGTTTGAAGGGCCGTTTTGTCACCTATCCTCCCTATTTAACCAGCTACAGCAGATTTGTTTTTTATTGCAATGCAGTTACATGTGTTGTAGCATGGTTAGCTTTTATATGTTATTCCATCTTTGCTGTGGAAACAAATTTGTCTTGACAAGTTAGGAAAATGTGTCAGCTTATTTTCAGTAAGTGTTGTGTCTTTATGGCAAAATGCACTGAGAACATACAAATGCAAAGGAACTCAACAATAGACAGCTAAAGTTTAAAAATGTGATGACATGTGAAGAAAATGCTAACATTGCCATTTCTTAATTTTAAAAAATGTCAGCGATAACGTTTCAAAAATTTGATCTTGCTTATAAAATGGACGTGAATTGTTGCTACATTGTAAATCAGTCACATCCTAAATGTGTTTTTTTAATCGATCCTTTAGCCAGTTCAGTTGTTGTTGAAGATTTTTCAGTCATAATTGCTCACTGCCGATCGTCGATATTTTATAGTGAAATATTAATCCTCAAATGCTCAAGCTTTATTGATTTTTATATGTTATTCTTTCACCACCGTGTTCCTGTTATGATTTTCCAGCTTTAGCCTCCATACAGAGGCGTTGTGACAGTGTCTGTTCATTTATTCATTGAGTGATCAAACTTGCTCGAAGGTCAAAACTGTTACTTATTTGGCAGTCAGATTAATCAAAGCACAGCAAGGTTTCTTATACCTACTGCATAGTATATAAAACTGCTAAATATTTTCATACTGCAATCAGGAATTACAAAACCCATTATGATGACCCGAAGACCTGATGCCGAAACAAAGCGTCACCTCAGACAACAAGATCAGTAAAACCTGCATTCTTAAAACCCTTAAAAAAATACACTATAACCATATGAAGAAAATCTGCCGTGGAAAATTAGCAAGTGGCCTTTGAAAAACAAATCACTATATGATTAGATTTCTGTTCTGATTGTGTTAAAGCGCTATTGTGAAGATACTGTGAATTCATTTGTTACAGACGTTATCTTTAAAAGGAAATTATTAAAATGGTTTAAAACAGCTGAGTAATGGTTGTCTTGTGTCTGCATGGCAAACACGTGAAATTAACATATCTGTACTTTGACATTTTATAGGTTTTATATAAAGATCACTGACAAAGGAAGGCCTTACTTAAATTAGTACATTTAACTCAATTCATGCAAGTTTAGCTTTTAAAGTTGACTGACTGTTTAAGTTATTTGATTGTATTCAAATGTTTCGTGTAATTTTGTTACATAAGTACAATGTTAAACAGATTTTATATATGCTTACAGTTGTGGTGATGATTCTTAGCGAGTTGCAGCTCAGCCAGATGCTTTTGGTAGCCATCAACAAGCTTCTGGCATAGTTCTGGCTGGATATTTAAGCAAATTTTACACTAGTAGGTCTGCCAAAGTCTCATGGTGTGCACGTTAACATGTTTACCTTTCATGTAAATGAGCCACAGTTTGAGATCAGGAGGCGACACAAACCCAGCTTTGGTGTGCAGTTAGTTAGTGTACCCCCAGATACATGACAAGATTGTGTTAGGGTGGGGATGGAGTGGAAATCAAATATAGGGATACATTTGTTGTTGCAGCCCCTTGGAAAACAAGGGAGTGGTTGAAAGTACCTTTAGGTCTGCTAAATTTCCTAAAAGGGCAAACTAATTTGATTGTGGCAGCATTTCTGTAATAAAGCACTCAGAATAAAATCAAATCCATTTCCTTCTTGTTGTAGTGTCCAGTAACACACGATAACTAAATGTTCGTTATTCAGTTCCAAATCAACCCTTCTCTGAGATGTTTTTTTTCTCCCATGAAACTACTTTTAGTGGTTTAGTAAGAACCATTCAAACCCTCCATAAGGAAAGTGCTGAACTGAAGGTACAAGTTAATCATATGACAGCCATGGGCGTCACACTAGTTGGTGAGCCTATCGTTTTCTTCCTCCTGGCGGGAAAATGACTTCAGCTGCTTGGCAGTCTGTGGCCCAGTTCCAGTTCAGTGAATTAAAATAAATCTTTGAGTGGATCTCTCTTCATTGGTATGTGATGTATGATCCAGACAAAAAGAAAATCACATGGCTTAATGGCGGAGTGTAGTTCAGGAAATGCTAAGAGTCAAGTAAAAGGTAAACAACATTTAAAAATCCTGACTGACACCTTTCAGCTATTAACAGCCTTATGTGCTCAACCATTTGGTTGAGCACATAAGGCTTTTTCCATTGCTTGTTTCTTGGTGTGGTAGTTAAAGGATTAACCAATCAGTAAAAGAACAACTGTTTGATTGTTTTAACAGATAACTTTAAGTAATGTGGACCCACATTCCTCTGGACTTCACAGAACAGAATGCCAAACAACCCAAACAGGTTTGGTGTATTATGGTAAAACAGGACTCTCTCTCAGAGTCCTGCCCAGATTTAACCTGTTTAATTTGTGATTAAAATGCAGAAGTTGACATTTCCCTCTTAAACAGTATTAGACCAGGAGTGTTTACTGTAGCATGTTGTCTGTAATTAGGTTTGAAAATGTCAGAATAGCCATTGTAATTTGTTACTGAAGTACAAAAAAGAACAAGGAAGTTACCTATGTTACACTGTCAGTAAATGCTCCTGCTATTAATAATAACATCAACGGTGTTCGAGAACTGAAGTATAAAAGAATGAGGAAGTCTCCTAGCACTCACAAAAAGGGAACGCACAGTGTCACATTGTCAGATAGACAGAGTTGCGTTCACTCCACCAGAGGACCTAAACAAATCAAATCAGTATTAGTAGAACTTTTTTTTTTAAAATCTGAGTTTTGTTGAGACTTTGCTCTCTTTAAAGTCCCAATGGATGCTGCTGTAAATCGGCTAACCCGTCCACACTCTTTAGACAGTCTAAGAAGACTGTCTACCCAAGGCTGCTCTGAGAACACCCTCAAGTTTATTTGTGAGTTTAAGCCTGGTGATGAGGATCAAAATATCAGCATGGGCTGTGAGCCGATATCAGTCACCCTCCCTGCACAGTGCAGCGTCTACCAATTGAGGCTACGCATCTGTATGCTGGTATGTAAACCTGTATTGAATGGTCTATTGTGCAAAGGGTGATATTCATTTTATTCTCATAGACTGTGTTGGATGTAGTTCTGGGTCTATAAAGTAAAATCGATAGTGAAGTTCCTAAAATCTGCTTTCTTTATAGTGGAAGTTGGTGCTCTGGTGTGGGTGTGGTGCAGACTGGTCTGTTTGCAAAAGAAATTCAAATTTAGAGAAGTCTATTAAAAGTGAGGTTAATGCTCACCTCAGTAAACATTTTCCCATTGAGCTTTTGGTTTGCTAGTACAGCACGAAGTACATTATGGTCTCATTGAGGGTAGAATAAACAATAAAGCAGAGTATGATTAAGGATGTAGCAAATTCATTATTGACCAGTCAATAACACATGTGCCCATATTCAAATCCATCCCTTGTTTGGGGTGGCTGTAGGGTCATCACCTAAAGTTGGCGGTTGAATCCTTGGCTGCTCCAGTCTCCATGCCAAATATCCTTGGGCAAGGAGACTGGATCCAAGTTGCTCTCTGATGCACCTATTGAATTTGTGTGAATGTTAGATAGAAAGCTCTTATGTAGGAAAAAAACATTTTAAAAAGTGTATGTGTGAATCAGGCAAGTTGTATAATGTGCTCAGGTAGACAAGTGCTATGTAAGAACCAGTCCATTTACCTTTGTGGTTGAATCAGGAAATATGTTAAGTATAAAATCTGCCAAATCAAGTATCCGCAGCTATGTGCTGTAGTGACCCTTTGTGAACAAGGAAGCAGCTAAAAGAAGTTTTTACTTCGCTTTATTGCCAGATCATATATGGGAAGTAAAAACTGACTCAGCTGGCTTCTAAAATATTCTGTATTTTCAGCTAAAAGGCAAATGTTAGCTAATATGCTAAACTAAGATTGCATTCTCATATAACATGGTATTGAATAGCCCCACTAGCAGCTATTTACAGTTTAGCTGTTAGTGTGGCTCATGCTTAAACATTTACAGTACTGTTAAAAAATCTTAAGCCACCCCTCATTCTTTAAGCAAAACGTGAAATAGGTACAGTGATTCACTGAAATGTGCAAATATAAAAGGAAATACACTAAATAAGGCAGTATATAAGTTTGTACAATGCCAGTGTTTTTCATCTCTGTTATATAGTCTTCAGGAGTAGCTCTCCAGATTTAGATGTTAGCTTTCCTTTGCTCCATTATCTGTTGAGATGATCCCACACTGCTTCTATAATGTTGACATCTAGGCTTTGGGAGGCCAATCCATGACTGATAGTGTTCCATTGTATGTTCTCCTATTCAAGTATGTGAAAAAACGAACTGGTTAATTAGCTCTAGCTGCTAATCGTTAGCTTCATAGCTAATATACATCACTACTAATAAATATACACTAACCACACATAATGGCAATTAAGGGCCAACTTTCCCACATTCTCTGCAACCCTGTGGAATTATCTTTCGACCAAGGTCAAGTTATTTACTATTTTGTATCTGCTGACCTGCAAATATATAGACATACTACATTGTTACACCTTCACACTGCATTAGGGTGCGCAGCAGGCTTGTTTACTCCCACTACAGCTGCTCATTTCAGGAGGTACTCCCTCTTGTGGTGTAACAGAGGAATAACTACTCTTCCAGCACTATGTCTCATTGGAGACTGGGGCACACATTATTTTGCAACTACTAAAGAAAATAACATATTTGAACAATCAGAACATTTTAACCAAATACAATATTGTAAATAAAAGATTGGGGGGTGTCTTGTTTTTGTCCATAACGCATTTGTTGTCCTTACAGGTGGATCAAGACTTTTGGACAACACTATGTTCAAACTACAGTAATCAAAAATTGTATGTATTTATCTTTTCATGTATATGACTCTATGCCTTCAGGCACAGGAGCAAAACTGCCATCCAGACCCTTTTGCAATATTGGACCCCGAGAAATACAGCCTGCTCTATGCCAGGGGTGGCGAGTGGTATGAAGCCTACGATGACTGTCAGGTTATTAGGACATTAGACATTCCGTGGTCACGTAATGACCCTCATTGTCTATCAGCACACATAATAGTAAAACCACCTGTGGCAGTTGATCCAGAGGAGAAGGAGAAACAACAGCAGTGCCTAACTTATCTGATCGGACATGACCTGGAGAAAGAAGCATCTGATAGACTCGGTGAGCTCACCTTCACCCGTCGGAAACTGGCATCTGCTAGGAAACAAGAGCTGAAGAATCGGGATGACAAGTTGTATGCCACAGAACCTTGGATAACACATACCACCTTACCAGAAGAACTACAAGAATGGCTGAACAGAGACTTTCCTGTCACCTTCCACTACATGAGCAGGATCAGCTTCAGCATAAAGGCTGACCTCAGTACAACACCAGAACTTCTTCTTAAAGTTTTTGAAAGGGTGATGAATGACCGAGGGCTTAAACATGATAGGTCTGATAATCTTGTGTTGAAAGTTGCAGGCAGGGAGGAGTTTTTATCTGGAGACTATGCCCTGAATGAGTTCCTCTGGGTTCGACAGTGCTTGAAAACCAACCACGAGCTCCACCTCTTTGTTGTCTCTGTGTCGCAGCTTCCCTCAGAGGCTGTCAAATTTGTGGACTGGCCACTTGTTGATGGTTTTAGTGGCCAGTTCAGTTCCCACAATGATCTCAGCCTTAAAGGGAAGGATTTGGATGACATCTTCATGATATCCTTGTGGGACTGCAACAGAAATTTCAGAGTCAAATTGCTTGGATTTGATATCCCACAACTTCCAAGCAAATGCCCTCAGTCTGTTTATGTTGAAGCATCCATTCTCTACGGTAACAAGGTCCTTTCTTCAGTGTCCTCCATTCCCAAGCCCTTTTCAGATGAAGTGCTGTGGAATGAGTGGCTGGACTTTGATGTTCTTCTTAGGGATCTGCCACGTGGAGCTAAGCTGGGTCTCACTATTAACGAAAGTCCTGGTGACATGTCTCCAACAACAAAGGACCTAAGGCAGTCAGTGAACAAAGAGGCAAAAGTGTCATCGCCTTCAGCCAACAAAACAATAGACATGCTGAAAGGGAAAGGAAAAGTTCTCTACTTTGTCAACCTTCTCCTCATAGATCACAGGTGAGGATTTTTTGTTTTTATTTAAGCAAAATGTCTTTATTATCAGTATAAGAGAAAAACATACATGAGCAATGTGATAACACTGTCATTTAAAAGTCTCCTTTCTCCTCAGCAAACAGGTGTCACGGTTAGCTTGTAATGTTAGCCAGTAATTAATTAAGCATACCAATAACATCCAAAATTGTATACCATGGTACACCACAAATTTGAGTAACAATTACAAACATTTCACAAAGACAATACACACAAAAAGTTGCATTGTTGGATTTTTATGTCATTGCAGTGCCCTGTTCTTGCACATGCTCATTTTCCTACGAGATATTTGGTGTACTACACCATGGGCCAACCGGATATCACGGAAAAGTGTGCAATAGACACGCCAGTCCACCGTGTCCATTTCACGCCTTTCAGTACCAGTAGGGGGAGCTAATATATTTAAAGCCATAAAATCCTTAGTGACCGAGGAATATACCATTAAGCGATTAAGCTAGGTGGCTTATATGTATTACATTTAAATGTGTTAGTGACATCTGTGTAAACGCTTTCCCGTGATTATTTTCATGTTGGCTTGAAATAAAATATCTCCCTCTGCTGTTACTGAAACTTACTGAAACTTCTGCATTCGTGTCATCAAATGTACACGGTGGACGGGCGTGTCTATTACACGTTTTGCCGTGATAGATTTCAGGCCCACAAGAAACTTTACTATTTTAATGTGCTAAATAACATGTTAGTAAGGAAATTTGTCTACGGTGTGAAATTTCAGAGGTAGCCAAATTTCATCCTTTCACAGTATCTTGACTAGAGTTACAAGTCTAATCAGTTCATGAAGTTGGTTGTTTGCAAGTAGGGACCCAATTTTTTGGAGCTTCTACAAATCCGTATGTGTCCATGTGAGTGGTTGTATTTACAGCTACAAAATATCGACTTTGCTGATAACATTTGTTGATAATAGATGCATATGTTTGTGTGTATGCATGTCTTCAACCTTAGTTTCGACACTGGTTTTGAGATCTGTATTTATTATTCATTTATATATCAATTTATGTTTATTTCTATCTATTACAAATGTGTATTTATTATTACTCAATCTGACGTCTCAATCTGTGCTCTTATATCCAGTTTCTTTATTTGAGAGAACGTCAAGTCATGTCTTGCAGTACTGTAAAACTAACTATTATTTACACGGTGTTTCAACAACACGGGACACCACCCATCCCTGCAGGTCTGTTCTGAGCCAGGGGTCCTACACACTGCACATGTGGTCACACCCTGGCCTGGATGATGAGGCCATCACCTATCAAGCAGACAAGCTGTCATCTGCTACTAACCCAGACATAGCTGACTCCATGGCTATCAGCTTCCTTTTAGACCGCTACAGCTTCCCTGTGGTTGTCCCAAATACTGTTAGCAACTCTGAATGTTCCGACTCGAGGGAACGCGAGGCTCATGACTCTCATGTCCCTCCACCCTTGCCTAACAAAAGATCTTCTTTGCCAGCAAACTTACTGAATGACAATGTAACCCTCAAATCCCCAACTCCAGCCATCAATACCAGAAAGCCATGTCTCAGAAGGTTTCGCGAGGAGAGTGTCCGCTATGCCTCCAGTCTACCCCAGTATTTGCGCAATGTTGACTGGATGAACCGCAAATCGGTTGAAGATGTCCACTGGCTACTGGGATACTGGCAACCTGTGGAACTGGATGTAACAGTGGCTCTGGAGCTACTAAGCATGGATTTTGCAGACGAGTTTGTCAGGAGACTGGCAGTCCGGAGGCTGGAGAGCCTGTCTAATGATGATGTGCTGAAGTATTTGCTTCAGCTGGTGCAGGTATGTGTTTGTATCGAAATAGATAATCACGCATGTCATTCTACTGAACACCAGGACTGTATGTGTTGCTTCTTTTTTATTACACTGTACAATACATAAAATAAATCATGATGAATACAAATCTAAACTAATAAATAATTATTCAATAAATCATTAAATAGTTTGATTGAAAAAAAAACTCTCTAGACTAAATAGATGGGCTTATTTCCCTGAAGCCACAGACTTGTTTCAAGATATTCTCTTAGAATCTAAATAACATTTATCAGATTTTATTGGTTACATTAGGCATCATCCACTTATCCAGCTCATCTCTGACAGCTTTTATTTTGCTTCATGTTTTATTTTCCCTTTGACCCTTACTCCAAGATGCTTCCCTTCATTTCCACATTTCTGTTCTTCTTTTTCATAAAGCCTAACAGTCACCTTTTGCCAAAGTCAGTGTAACTATATTCAGTAGAATGTGAATTTAACCACCCCCCACCCCACTATTTAAGGATATTTGTAAAATCACTTAAAATGACTATTAAAGTGTGATGATGAGTTTTTCCTTCACCTTTAACTCTTACAGATCCTAAAAGTGGAACCTTACCATGACAGTTTCCTCGCTCGGTACCTCATCCAAAGAGCTCTGCGGGTGAGTCATGAAGCATCCACTGTTACCGCAGTGTACTGACATGTACAACAGTGTCAGCAGAATATAGTTTTGCCAGACAAAATGATTTTTTTTTGTCTTTTTCTAACGAAGAGAGACAAAACAAAACCCACTTAAAGAAACTAAATAAACACTTAATGAGTGGGTGAGCTAACAAATGCAATTCATAGACTGCACTGTAGCAATCGCAGCATTACATTCCTGGTTCCAAGTTACAGCCACATGTTGTCATAGTAACACTAACAAAGACTATAGAGAAATACCCAGAATGAGCTAAGACTAAAAAATGTACTCTCTTACACGCACACACACCTTCTTACTAGTTATTTTTGTACTAGGGATGGGTTTAAAAAATCAATTTCCCCAATTCAAATCGATTTTAATTTAAATAATCTGATATTGATTCCTTAAGTCTTTAAATTAAATTTTTTAAATAGATGTGTTTTTTGCCGTGTATGAAACTTGCAAGAGGTTGACAAGAGGCAGCTGTGCAAGAGTTAAGTGACCTGGCGCTGCCAAGCCTAAAGGCAGATGTTTGGCAGCTGTATTTGGATTCAAGAACTGTGAAGACAGCGAAGAGCTGGACAAAAGCAAAGCCATATGCAAGGCATGCAAAATGGAGGTGAAATACTGTGGAAATACCACAAATCTCAGAAATAAATACAAAGTTAAATAAAAGTTGCAATATTGTAACTGCTTTAGGATCTGTTGTTAATTTGGAAATTAATATATTTTAATTTACAAAATTTAAAGGGCTCTTTCAACAGTACATATCCAAGATAAATGATTATGAGCATAATATTTCTGACTGAGTCAAAGTCGAATTGAATCAGGACCTTGTGAATCAGAATGGAATCATTTGTAGAAATCTGTGACAATACCCAGCCCTGTTCTGTACACATCAGGATGTCGTTTTTTTTTTTTTTCATTGCAAAACAAAATGATGAATGATGGAACGATTGCTCAATTATGCCAGAAAAATCAATTCAAGCTCTGTGGGATGCACTCCAGAGTACGAGGTGGTATTCACAGCAAAAATAAAGGTCATTGCAGAAGAGCAACAGGCAACAAGAAGGAAGGGGGGGGG
>VVHJ01003773.1:0-11220 GCA_015107715.1 Tylochromis polylepis | reverse complement strand
TCTTATCATCCTACCACCTCCTCCGGCCTGTCTCCCCAATGTGACGTTTATGTATGTATGTACGGTCGGAAGGGGTCCAATTTCGCTGCAAGTGTTTGCTTGTATGTGACAAATAAAGGTTCCATTACATTCCATTGGAACCTACAGGAAGCGTTTAGAGGCTGTAATTTCTGCAAAAGGTGGATCTACTAAATATTGATTTCATTTCTTTTTTTGTGATGCCCAAATTTATGCACCTGCCTGATTTTGTTTAAGCAATTATTGCACACTTTCTGTAAATCCAATAAACTTCATTTCACTTCTCAAATATCACTGTGTGTGTCTCCTATATGATATATTTAACTGACATTTTTTATTGTAACCACCAACGATTTATACAGGAAAATAATGACTATTAACAAGGTTGCCCAAACTTTTGCATCCCACTGTAACTGTAGCAGGGAGCTGTGTGCTAGTCTTCACCTATGCTAATTCAAAACACTGAAAGGGTCCTCTGGACTGCACTTGTGGTGTTGGTGCCTTTTTTGTAACATTTTAATGGACCTGTCTGACAGACCTGAAGTCTAAGATAGGCTTTCTAGCTCTATTGGCCACCACCCAAGTTTATTTTATGATTTGAATGAAGTTTTTCATTCATTTGAGCCAACATTTCAATTTACTACTGGACAGTGCCCTCTTATTTTTAAAATTCAGTTGCTGCTAACCAGCTAGTTCTGCTCCTTCCTGTGTTGAGTTTTGCTACTGGCAGACTGGCCAGGTTGCAGTCTTGCTTGGGAGATCTTCCACACATCGGTCCTGGTAATGGTCCTGTTAGTGATGGCCTCCCAAGTGGACCATTTACCTTGCTGTTGCCATAATTGTGCGTTTTCTCTCCATCTACCTTTGCTACTATAAAGATAGCAAGGTCTTTCTTCTCCTTTCTGGTAGCCTTTGGATCATCTTTTTGGCACTGTAACCCACCTTAGGCCGGCTGTGTTGGATTGTGTGAGACCAACAATTTCCTGATGCTTCAGGCGATTTAAGGCCTTGTCTACCATTTGAGTTGCACTCCACTTGCATCCTGTATGAGCTTCAAGATCGGCAGCTTGAATAGCCGGGTCTGCTGAGTCTCTCAGCTTGAAAAGGAGCCTTACCTTCTAATTTTTTTAGCCCACGCTAATTAACTAAAGTGGGAGCTGGTGTTACCGTTACTGCTGCAGTGGGGAGGAATTGAGCAAGGCTACAAAAAAGTACAAGAAATCAAAAGCTACCAGAAACCAGAGTGATTAAATGTGTAGTGCTGTCAGATTGCATGATTGGACCACTTAAGCCATCTAGCCTGATATCAGAATTCTCAAAGTGTTGCAGTCTATTAAGGAGCCGAGTTCAGAAGTGTTAAATAACTGTGACAATGAAGTCCAGTACACATAGCCAAGTAAACCTTGCATGTGATGCGTACCACAACTATGCAGACATTTGAGAGCACAGCACTCTGAAGAATATTTAATAACTCTCATTGAAATAAGAAAATAGAATTTTTTTTTACCTTGAAATTCCCATCCCACTGCTTATTCCACTAAGTGGGATAAGCAGTTAAGAAAATGCATGGTTGGATTTGGGGCTTAGGTAATACGTGTCATTACATAAATGGAGGAAAATAAAGTTTTAATGATAGCGTTAAGTATGTTTATTTAATCTGCCGTTCTTTTCACCTCCTCTGAGAAGATGTTTTTTTTATTCAAGAAATCATTTTATTCATTTAAATTTGTCTTTTTATTATCAGACAATAAAAAGGAGTGATTACTGCTGACGGCCGGGCTTGCAGCAGGCGGATCAGATTCAAAACACGCACGCACACAAAAGCAGACCTGCCACTGGGGAATGAATTCTGATGCGGACAGACAGATGAAGATAACCATCAGTGGAAAATAATGAAAAGGAAGATCAGTTTCATTCAAATCCTGCAAACCTCAAATTGAAATAATAGCTGGTGGCAGTTTGAATGCAGACATACAATCACACACACACAGAACCAGACTTTTAATGCAGCTGTTTTTCACCAAAGTAAAGAAATAAATTGACAGTTCCACAGACACATTAAAGCACACACACATATCTTTAGGATTTACGTCTTCTTTGTCTCTATTTGAAGATTTATGCATGCCAACTGTCAGACTTGCATCAGGTTCAGTGAAAACAATCTTCTGTGCTTTCATTAAATCCCCATATATATATATATATGTACACATACAAGCACAGTCTGGCTGCAGTCAGGCAGATTTGTACAGCAGTTTTTGTGTCGTTTGGGCCAAACAAGCAGAGTCATTGTAAGAACAAAGAGTCCAGCTTTAAAAGACTTATTTGGGAGAGAAAATGAGGGCAGATACTAAAGGATGAGTCTGGTGATATATTATAGTCTCTGAAAGATAATAGCCCCCCGATGAGACTGAATTGATCTTACTAACAAGTACTGTGTGTATCTAAAAAAAGCCCAGATATTTCTTTCTTCTGTGCTAAATTCCCCAACAAAAGCTCCTGTTTGAGTGATGCTTTATAAAGCCAACAGCAGATACATCTTTAACCATTTCTCTTCTTCAGACTGAATCAAATCATATGCCAGTTTGAAGAGACTTACCAGTGAACAGGTACCAGAAGTTGTTGGGTTCGATGGCTTCCTGGTCTCCACGTCGGCCCGTCTTCCTGTATTTGATCTTGTAAGCTGTGATGATCCCATTCTGGGCACTGCGCGGAGGAGGCTGCCAGGATACTTTGATGCTCTAGAAAATAAAAAATGAAAAAAGAAAAAAAAAACATCAGAAAAAAGTAAACAAAGGTGTTAAACATCATCTGACTGTTGATGAGGTTCATAGAGAAAGAGGCTCATTTGGGATATGACAGTTTCACTTCGATTTTTATTGCCTCGCAAATGTCTTGTGTGGTTGTCCTGACCCTGGTTCTGCCAGAGGTTTCGTCCTGTTAAAAGAGAGTTTCTTCTTCCCACTGCGACTAAGTGCTTATTCAAAGGGGGTCGTTTGATTGTGTCTGGTTGTTGATGGTTTCTCTCTATTATCATAGGGTCTTTACCTTACAATATAAAGCACCTTGGTGCTATATAAATAAAATTGAATTAAATTGAATTGAACTGGTTCTCTTTGTGTCCTTTGTGGGTCTCTCTATAGTGTCTTGGACTTCTTTGTGGTCATTATGAGTCTTTTTGAGGCCATTATGTGCGTCTTTGCAGTTGTTTTTCATTGTTATGACCCTGACTCATTGAGAAGGACAAAATATGGAGATCACACAGGCTAAAATGACATAAATCAAACACGTTCAAACAACTCCATGAGAGCAGGAGGCAAGACAGCGCATGAGACACGGATTGCTTTGGTGACTGATGCTAAGCGAGCCACTCCCCAAATCCATGTAGCTACAAAAACCTGGCAATGGATCTAGAGGCCTAAGGCTCATCAGAATTTATTCCAGTTATTTAGGTAGTATATTTATATATTTTGTATTATATATTTTTTATGTTTCTTTAAAATTCTTCTGCATCCCACTGTATCTTTTCAGATTTCTTTATTATCGTTATGCATCACTTTGTGAGCATGTTGGGCTCGTTGGTAGTTGCTTTTCATTTTGGATGTTTTTGTGGTTATTGTATGTCTGTTTGTGACTGTTTTTTCACCTGTTTCTGGACATTTTATGACTATTTTTGAATGATTTGGGTTATTTTGTAGTCCATTTAGAAGTTTGTAATCATTTTTGCATCTCACTTCCTGTGTCTTTGTTGCTCGCTTCTGGTGTGGTAGTTTTGGCTCTATGTGGTTTGAGTTACAGCTTTTATGGGCAGTTTGGGTCATTTAACGTAGATTTAAAATCTCTTAATTTGGGGTAATAAGTCAGAATCATTTCTAACCACCAACATAAAATTTAGTACAAAAATTATAGACCTATTAACAGAGCGATAATGTGACTTTCAGTTTAATAGCCCATGTCCGAATTAACTTTTAAAATTTGAATTAAAAAAAGAACCTTAAAGACTCATTTTTTTCAGCTTTAACCCTCACCAGCTCATATGTAGTATTAATCCTCTAGAGGCATACCAAAGTTGATGTAACAGTATGATCTTTACATTGATACCATAGTTGTGATATGCTCCATGGATTTGGGAATTACAAAGTGTTTTTATACTGTATGTATGGGCAAAAAAAAATATTAAATAACCCCGAGGGTGTAACTTCAACTGCATGCTGTCAAAATATATCACAAACACATAAATACTGCATAATTTCTGAAAGTATTTGTGGTTTCATCACAGGAGAGTGTGAAAAGGGTCTGCATGCAAATCTGATCAGCAATCAACAGAGAAGCTCATCTGGCTTCTGTTGTGTTTCTATTTCAATTTGCACGTGTATGAGTGTGTGTCTGTGTGTGTTTGGGTGTGTGTCGCATGAATTTTAATTGCTTTATTTGCATGTTAACAACCCACCTCTGACACACACAAACAGACACACACACATGTGCGCACACACAACAGATGTTTGCCTGGCCCCCAGTGTGCTCTGCTCTGTGAGGCAGCTGCCATCAACCAGACTGCTGATATAATCAGTGTGACCCAAATGTGTGTGTGTGTGTGTGTGTGTGTGTCAGGTGGGCTGAACATTAATGAATGAAGATTAATGAATTAGAATAGAAAAATCCACTCTGTGTCTCCATTGCTTTTTTGTCTCATCATATAAACCTCTTTCAAAAGTTCACCTGATACGTGTGGGTGTAACTGATAATAACAGAAATGCCACCTTAGTTAAACTGGAGGATATTTAGAAATTTGAGGTTAACATGAATAAATGCTGTGTATTGGATAAATTAATCCCTCATGGCTTGTTTTTGACATCATTACCCTCAGTCAGATTTACAGGTCATGTGACTTTTAATTAAATTCACCTATTGTACACATCAGACACCACAAATATACTGCTTAGTAGTTTCGCAAGTTTAGCCTGCGTACAAAAATAATTTATCCTCATTACAAATGCGTGTCTAAAATATCCCAAATTAAAACATCTTTTTGCTTTGTTATTTTAGTTTATTAAGCATACAAGATGTGATAAAACCTCAGTTATATGCATTGAATATTAAATCTTACACACAATAAAGTGTGCAAAACTTTAAGGAGTCTGAAATGGCTATGCACAGAAACATAAACATCTAAAGATTCTGTACTAACCTCAGACTATATCTTCTTGTTACGTGTTACTTATTTATGTTATTTCTCTTTCATGTTATTGTTAGGGTGGCATTTGTTGATTATGAGCTTGACCACGCAAAACCTGCGTGGCTGAATTTCATGAAACTTGGTGAAGAAGTAGAAACATCACTATATTTTGGTGTGTACTACATTGCAGATGTCACAACGGGTGTGACTCTGGGGAATGGCTGACGTGGATTGCAAAGTGGGTTGCAGATATAGCATGCCTAATATGAGAAGATCTATTTAGGTGTGTAGAAGGGACTGCTGAGACACTGGCTGAATTAGGTGGCAATAAAATAATGTAATTAGATGATCGCACTATAGAGCCCAGGTGGTTCAGTAAAATTGCAAAGCTTTAGTAAGTTATGTAACCTTTTATATGTTAATCTTTTAAAAGACGTATATGTTCATTAGGATCCAACAGGCTTGGGCCTGGGTGCTGCACAGGGCTTGTGCATGTTGTTCATGAAGTCACACCTTAAAGTGCTTTTTAAAAGTTATTGAATTTAATGTGATTTGTGATGTGACATTTTTAATACATGGTGGACAGTCTGTCATGGTTTTGAGTTCATATTTATTTTGTAAAACTTGGACTGGTAATTCTGGTAATTCTTTTACCTCAGTGTTGCATCTGACCAGTTAATTATTCTTTCCAGTTTGCCTATTCATCAGTTTCCAGTATGATTTTTTGGTCTTTTTGAAGACTTTGCCTTTTGCTTTCCACTCGCCTTAACTGACTGGACACGTGTGTATCACCAGTGCTTGAAGTTAAAGTTTTGAATAGTTCTCATGGTGTTGTGCATTTGGGTCTTTGGTTCTTTATCCAGCCAATCTGGAACCAACATCTTTTGTTGTCACCCTTAGAAAAAAAGTAACTGAAATGGACTGTCATATGACAACATGTGAACACGCATTCACATGTTGTCATATTAACACATATTTAAAAAGACACAGAGCAATGGTGTGTGGATCCCTGCTACAGCTGCGGTGTAAGTCATTGGGCCAACAAGCAGTTTAAATATTCAGCCAGTGTTACTGTGAGGATGGCCGCAGAGGAATTCATTAACATTTAGCTGCACCTGTTCCCTCTGCTGCTCCTCATCCAGCTAATTGATTACAGCAGAACTGATTATGAGAGGAAAGAGAGGGAGGAGGGGGAAGAGAGGAGAGGCAGAAGGATGGAGGGGGCTGGGGAGGGGGACAAACTGAATAAATGTGAGAGTCGGCCAAATTCCTCCATACACACTTTTTCTTGCTCTCTTTCACTCTCTCACCCTCTCTGGTCGGGCATCGCCACGCACTTCATTAACTAATTAGCCACTTTGACAGGACACAGTTGGATGTGAGGTCTCCATGGAAACAGTTCAGAAGTTAAATTCATGTTGCAACAACTCCCATGGGAACAAAAACAGGGAACCCGTGAAGGAGGACAATACTGCAAGCATACCTACTCTCCATCTGGAGAGCAGTGCTCCTCTTTCTCCTCAACAACAGCTCCTTTTTTTAAATTTTAGGCTTTTACACTAAATATACCACTGTCCATGTAACTTTAAATGCAGTCAGTACTAAGGCTGATGCCATTGCACAATCAAGGATTTGTCCTCTAAGGAACCAAGGGCAGATTTCACAGTCACTCGGGTGGACAGATGAACTCACATGTGGTACAACACCAGTGACTCTGCAGTGAACCTGAACACAGTTTTAAAGTTTTGCTCACCAACCAATGGCAGGCACTGTTTGAACTGACATGGAGACATTGTCCGAAAAGAAAACATATGGATATAATTTCTGTATTCATAAATTTGAAGCTATTAATAGGCATTTATATGAGGTAAAATCATAATGTTCCTTGACTCTGCCTATAAAAATCAAAAACATTCCCTCATGTTCAGTGGCATCATCTCATGAACATCTGCACTGCTTTTGGCTGCATGGAAATATCGTTTTGACAACTTGCAGTCATTGGCACAAGCTGGATCTCCATCAGTGTGTCACCAGACTGACCTATGTTCTGGTAAATCATAGCAATCTGGCACAAAAAAAAATCTTTCCTCTGTTCTCCCTCCAGATGCCTTTAAAAACTACAGTGGAACTTCAACAATGAAAGTCTTGATGATAAATTAATGGTGCACAATGGTGAAAAAAGACAAGCACAATCCCAGTCTCACTTCTCGACTGCCCAGCCATAGTCGGACACCCACTTCTCATGAAATACTTCTCACAAAATTTGTCAGTTTGAAACAGAAGTTCATGTTTTCCCGTTTTATTGATGCACACTGTCATCAGTGTGCTTTTAGACTGAACATTCTCATTCTTCATCACATATGTACTGAAAACACGCCTCTAAAATAGACATCCATCCATCCAGGCAGCAGGAGAATAAGCAGGTATGTATCAAACATCCTTTGCCACAGTCATGTTTTCCAGGTCCTCCTAAGGGATCCCAAGGCATTTTGAACCAGATGAGATATAGAATCCTTGCGGCAAGCTGTGGGTCTGCTCTGGGCTCTCCTTCCAATTTTCATAGCCATAAAATCTCCAAGAAGAGACACCCAGGAGGCTTGATCAGCTGCACCAGCCACCTCGTCTGGCTCTTTTCAATGCAAAGGAGGTAGCCTATCTCTAAGACTGACCTCAGTCTCCCTAGAGAGAAAGCTCATTCTGGCCATTTGTATTCACAACTTTATTCTTTCTGTCACCAACCAGAGTGCATGACTATAGGTGAGCAAATGTACAACGTCTGGTAAATCGAAAACCTTCTTGCTCAGCTCACTCTTCCCAAAAATAGCCTGCTATAACACCAGCATTACTATGGATACTGCATAAAACTACCCGTTCATCTCACACTCCATCTTCCCACTGTTCACGAATAAGATCCAGAGATAGTTAAAGTCCTTCACCCAAAAGGACGAAATCTCATTAAATCCTATAAAACTAAGACTCTACTAAACTGTAAAGAATTTGGCAATATTTACATATATACCAGAATTTGCTGATATATTTGTGCAGGTGTGTGTACAGTACAGGGAGGACTTACCATCTTGTGGCACCATCCAGCAATTTTGTACTACGTGTTCATTATTTACCAGACTCAAATCTCATAGAAGCAGACTGTAAAGTTACAAAATAATGTCAAAAATCACAATCATCAGAAAGAACTGCATCACAAATCTAACCAGCAATGTATACTCAACCAATTGTACAACCATGCCAACCCTGTTATTAAATACAAGTTAAATACTGAGACCCATACACCTCCATATCACAGTTTCCTGATTTTCTGGTGCCTTTATTTTCATATTTGTGCAGTTAAAGAAAGTCTTAAATACAAACCATCTCATTTATTAATGTCAGATGTACATTGTATATAATTGTTAGAAATCATGTTTCTCAACCAAAGTGTGCTGTGTCCATTCATTTATTGAGTTTCATGCCTTAAATGTCACTGAATTAACTAAATGGGATCCATGAAGCAATTAAGCTCATATTAGAAGTATTTCCTTTAGAGGTGAATTGGCCTCCAGCTGTATTGAAACACTGGATGATTTCATTCTATTTTATCCTAGTCTGACTGGAGCAGAAAATGTCGGGAACAGAAATCCCTCCTGCAGCTGCTTTATATTCAGAGGTAGATGACATTGTAAAGCAGCAGGGCAAGTGAAGGCACGGCCTCATTCACCGCCTTCAAACAGGCAGAGCGCTTCCGTCTCTTTTAATTTTCCCTCAGAGGACACCGGGAAAATACACGGAGGTCTGCAGAAAGCTGATGAAGATAACGCTGATAATAATACAGATAATAATCAGACAGCCCTGATAATCACAGTGGGGGCGTACACATCTTGCAGAAATTTAATGAAGATAACCAAAGACATGCCAACCCTGATCTGGTGTCTCGTACTTCATGTAAATTCTTTGGCTCAATCTATGTGCAACACAGGCTTCAAAAGTTGTTTAAGTTCCCTGATGAACCAGGAAAGTATTTTAAACCAGTTCAGACATACTCTTCACACCAGGCAGGCTATTCTGAAAACAGCCATTTAGTGTCAAACCCTTGATTCAAGCTGCCGTATCTGGCAATCCAAGTCAAGCGAGTACTCTGCTTAACACTGGGGCTGCTGAGACTCCAGCCACACTGGGAACTTGGATGAAAATGAAGAAAGTGGATGGATGAGCATCAAGAGGAAACTAAATAACCACAACACATTTTGAGTAGCAGATAAACCAGAAGAACTGCAAAAAGAACAAACTGAAAAATACAAAACAGGTTTTGTTTTTTTTGTTTTTTAACTATTTTTATCTACATCATCCATTTAAAGACCTTGCGGGCAAGTTTCAACACTGTGTAGTCGTCTTTTTAATCTTTATGCTAAATAAATTTCTTGTTTTTTTAAGAAATAGAGGTTTATATGAAATCACACTAATGCAAGTGTATCCTATATTATCCATCTTCTTTACTGCTTGTCAAACATAAGACGCCCAAAAAACCTGCCCCAGCTGACACAGGGAAACAGGTGGGGTGCACTCTAAAGAGGACACTGGCCCATTACAGAGCCAAGACAAAGAGACTGACAACCATACATTGTCACACACATCAATTTAGAATTATCTGTTAAGCTAACCAAGTATGCCTTTGGACTGTAAGAAGAACCTGGACCCACACAAGGACAGGAAGTACATGCACACTTCATACATAAAATTCCCAACCAACTGGCAGATTTGAACCCAGAACCTTCTTGCTTTGAGGCAACAATTCTTCCATCTGGTCACCATCTAACATTTTGCATATCTTGTCCATTTTGCCTGAGTGTTGACACCTCAGTATACATCAGTAGAGACAATTGTTTGATGACAACCATTAAAATAGTTTCCAGGTTTTCAGAAAGGTATTTACTTAGGCAGAGACCACCCTCACTAACTTCTGATGCGCACCCAGTCATATGTTCTAGAAAAATATGAAATATGACAGAAACTACTAGGTTCAGAAAAAGCCTCGAGGGTTACTCCTAGTCAGCTTTCAAGGGGTAAAGAGTTTAAAAAGTCCCAAATCAAAAATAGTGGGAAAGAGTGTTTAAAGTCTGATGTAAATGTAAGAGGGAATTGTTGTCTGTGTCTCTGTGTTGGCCCTGAGATGGGCTGACAACCTGTCCCCTGTCTCTCACCCAATGACTGCTGAGACAGGCTTCAGCCTTCCACAAGCCTGAAATGAACAAGTGGTTAAGAAACTTGATTGAAGGATGAAAAGTCAGGTGATATTCACAGTGGCAAAGTCCCAATTCCTATCCAAACTATTTCAAGTCCTCACGAATTCAACCACTCCTGTGGACCCCATGCTGGCAGCATTTAAAGCTTAGAGTAGTCTTAGGGTGGAAACTAGGATTTGGGCTACTGGGAACCATGACGTGACTGATCATCCCTTGTCTGTCTACTTCCTGTCAGTGAGGCAGACATATTGAATGAGGTGAATGAGGAGACACAAAAAACAAACTAGTGCTAGAACTATAGTTCAGTCAGGACCACTACAGCTCACAGAAGACCAATATTTCCATCTGCAGTAATTTATACTTGGCAGTATCTGTTGCTGTTGATATCAGCTGATCTGCTGGGATTATAGCTGAGCTTGGCTTCGTGGCCTGCCTGAACTAATGCCGTATTCGATTCTTTCACTTTAGATGATGATCACTTCCTCTTACAAACCTCCTGTATCTTCTCTGGCTCTGTAAACCAGTGCAGGTATTTAGAAACTCTAGTGCTGCTGATTCAGGACATGCAGCCACACTGGTGCATTTAATTTATGGGTACAGTCGGTGTTATTGTATTTGGAGCTGTACTTCGACTGTTTGTGCTGCCGAGCAATTTGTACGATCGATGTATGAAAAAGCTTTGAAGAACAACAAAATGTTCAAGTGAACCTGGAATTAATTCATTGGGCTTCTCCTCTCTTTCTATATGCTGAGCTGCAGTGTGAGGACTGCATACAGAATGGCTCATCTGCC
>VVHJ01003772.1:0-10269 GCA_015107715.1 Tylochromis polylepis | reverse complement strand
AAAAAAAAAAAAGAAAAAAAATGTAAAAAAAAAAAAAAAACCCAAAAACGAGCATCACTCCTCATACTATTAGGCAGAAATACTGGCCAGCTATGCCCACTCCCCATTTTCAGCCAAGTGAAGTGTTTCTGCGCTTCCTCCCCTGTGGGTTATGTGTTTTCTCCACAGAGTGAGACCTGCATTTGGACCAAGCTATTTACCAATACGTTATTGGTGATGTAAATATATAGAATGTATATGAAATGTATTTCAATGAAATTATATCACATACTTCCCATATTTTAGACTTATTTATGTCCATGCAGAATATCAGAGTTGGTTTTGGATACTCAGTATTCCATAGAGGAACGTCGTTTGGACAGCCATGCATTTATCATACTTGCCAGT
The DNA here is from genome assembly GCA_015107715.1 of Tylochromis polylepis. Classification (NCBI taxonomy): domain Eukaryota; kingdom Metazoa; phylum Chordata; class Actinopteri; order Cichliformes; family Cichlidae; genus Tylochromis; species Tylochromis polylepis. The sequence goes on along the minus strand of VVHJ01003772.1, from coordinate 9,882 downwards.
CCTGAATCATGACAGGTTATAATCAGCTGAAATCTTTGTGCAGTTTTCCACCAAATGATCAAAATATACTGGCGCTGCAAGTCAATGTATAGCTTCTGTTATAACTACCGGATTCAAAATATTTTTGATATAAAGTCTGTCCCAGTGAATACGCTTTTGACAAAGAATAAAGAACATGTGATAATAGCACGAAAATAAGCTATGTCAATGGAGAATTGTGTGTCTGATAAAAGTGGACAACCGTAGATAGTGACCAGTCAGACAGACTATCGGAGAAAATCTTTTTCTTGCCAAGTTAGAAAAGTGTCTTATTATAAATGGAGGACTATTGTAGAACATTAGCAAGAGGCATTGTTATACTGTCACTAGGACTAAGCACGGCATCCACTTATATATCCAAAATTAAGCACACTGAAACACATGTCTAAACTAATGTGTCTAGGGCAGAGCTATAATTAATTAAAAGGGAACAAAAATGGCTTAGTGTCTCTGTGTGTGTCTGTGTGTGTTGTTTCATCAGAGTTCTATTCACAGATATACAGAGTTCAGATAAAGAGTGATATGGATAGACAGAAAGAGACAGGAGTAGGAGAGAAAGAGCTCATTGGGAGAAAATGTCAAGAGAGCTCTGGTTTCCCTCCTTCTGAGAGACGCTGATCATAGAGTGCGTGGCTGTTGTGGGATCAAAGGCTTTGTCAGTCAAAGCCCCTTGACTCTGTCTCTGCAGAGCCGACTACAGGTACTCAGTGAGGCATAGACATGGAATAATTCATGACTGGAGAAGCTAACTCTCAGATGCTCTCCCTGCCCGGAATGACAGAGCACGTTCGGGGTCACAGGTCTCAGAGCCTCCCGTTATCAGCCCCTAGGCATTCAGTCGAGAACAGCTGCTGTGTTTGGCTTCTGTTCCTCTTCTGTATTATCTGTTATAACACACATACAGTGCAGTTTGGCACAAACACAGTCAAGCTGTGAAGAGTTTGTGTGGCATAAATAACATGTTTTGCATGTATATGGGTGGGTAGGTGGGTAGATACTTGGCATGAGATGTTTGTTTTTACCACTGTGTGTTAAAACAAACACAAAAAAAAGCTTTTCTACCCATGGTTTAACTAATGCTTTAGTAAAAGATAAAGTTAAATCACAATCAGCTCAAGTGTGTGTGTCTGCACATTTTGTGACACACACAAAAAAAATCAGTCAGCTAAATGTTTGGTAAACTCAATATGTATTCAGTAGATTCCATTAAAAAAAAATCTGTACTGTTTTTTTCACATAAATAATAACTGCTCTTCAAACTCTTCAATCAAGTCCAGTTGATGTGTTTAGGCACAAGACTGATTTATAGGTCATCCATGTTTGGGCTTTTCTCAGAGTACACAAACTGAACAAATTTAGCTGAACACGAGTAGTTTCACTGCTGGTGTTGATACCGCTGTTGATTAAAATAAAAGGGTGTCCATTCTGTTACACTTAGGATCAGGGTGACAGACAAGTTCAACTGAAGAAAACCCAATTTGTAGTTATTATCAGTGGAAAGACCTGCTGCACCTTCAACCAAAATCAGATCCCAGATAACTCTGGGCAGAAATCTAGGCACTATTTCAGGTACATTACATTCAGAGGTTAAAGTGAGATTCAGCTGTTGAGGAAACCTTAAATTCTGATGTAACAGTGGAGTGGGGCAAAATGGCTCATGTAATCTTTTTTGTTGTGAGGCCCAGCAGAATTTCTTTGTGGTTCACTGCTTTTGTGCAGTTTTCCAGCTATACGTGAGCCATCATGACTGCTTTCCAAAGCTGTCAAGTGCTTTATCATATAGTGCAATTATTTAAGCTAGCATAAGTGTCAAAAAGAGACACAACTTTATGTTTGCATTATTTTTATGTTCGTGCTGGAGACCTAATCCAAATTCAGTCCCTCCTTAACTTTGAAATCTCATCTTTCTGTCCTCTGTCTAGCATTCTGTCAATCTTTTCTCCCAGTCTTTTCTTTTTTGCTTTCTTTTTCTCCATCTCAGAATGACATTTTCACATATCAAAATGTCCTTTTCTCACTGAAAAAAAAAAAACAGCCTTTGTTCCTTTAGCCAGTAGAGAGACTGTGTGTCAAGCTGCACAAAGAAAGTTTGTGTTTGGTGGTATTTGTGGAACTGTTTCATACACTTTGTTTATGCTCACTTGCCTTGGGTCAGCTGAAGTACCACAAACTGCAACTTTATTGATGCCTGCATACATAAACACGTGACAGGGATGATAAGGAAAATGGTTTTGGGCAAGCAGGACGATGTGATCGCTTAACTGTCCAACTGGAACCAGCTGAAAGGACTGCTAGGCTTCAGCACAGGGGGATATATGTATGTATTATTGGTGGTTTTGTCTCATTGTTGGCTCTTTACCTTACAATATAAAACGCCTTAAGGTGACCATTCTTGCGAATTGGCACTATATAAATAAAATTTAATTTAACTGAATTAAACTGTATATGAAATGTAATTACTCATGAACTGAATGTGCTGGAATGCTGTTCCAATATGTTCCAGCCCACTTTAAACCCTTGTTTGCACCAAAAATTAAATTGGGTAATAATGACATTAAACTGGTTGAGCCAGAGCTCCCAAATGATGATGATGATGGTGGTGATATGGTTTTCTACATTAAGGGCATATAATAACAGCTGGATTTTCTTTGGTAATCGAAAGAAAGAAAATTATGGCTTTGTGATTGGTGAGGTCTTCCTTTTGCTGAACCTTGTTTTAGGTGAGGGATTATAGGATTATGCAGTGATTCCTATCACACTACAGGGACACCTGCCACCTTTCTGTGTTGTCTCTCATCTTAGTCTTGACAGGAAAGTCCCACGTCAGCCCATTGCAATAGGTTTTTATCACTGTGCTATTGTTTTAAGTAATAAATTGTAGAGTATGGGGGAATTCAAAGTGGGTCAGGATAAATATGTAATGTAGACACCACGAAAGGGAAACAGAGGAAGGTGAAAGAATAGGAACGGCTATAACATTAATTATTGGGCCTCAAGGGTACATTTGAATCAGCACTTTACGTTTTGATGCAATGCGAGATGATGTGGAAGCCACCATATTAATGAGTTTATTTCTGTGTGGGTGGACGGCATTTGGCTTGACTCTGCGACATGCTTGGCTGGAATTCCCCTCATACTTGCAAATTGATAGCACGGGCAAACAAAGGTGAATCAGGGTCACATCTACTCAGTGTACAACATGCTGCGGAGATCAACAATCTAATGATCAACTTATTTACATAATGTGCCCTCAATGATCATAATTATATAGATTTATATGGGGTCATTAAACAGTTCAGTTTCCGAAGCTGATACTAAAATTTAGGGGAATTTGACCTACTGAGGTATTGGACTTGTTGGTGTCAGATTTAATTTCAGTTTCACATGCTCGGTAAAGTATTGGACAAACATACTCATTGCCTGAATATCATGCGAACAAATTAGTGGAACGTCTGTCTTGAAATGTTAGGATGAATTTAGGTGAAAAGCTTTCTTTGAGCAATCAGTGTCGTATTTAACTTGAGTTATAACTTTTGCTACACATACTTTAAAAATCTGTTGGACAGGAAATGTACCGACTCTGTCTTAAAAAAGGCGGTTCATTATTGTAATTGTTTACTTCAAACAATATTGGAAACTTCATCTAATGAAAACAGAGGGCCGAGTTTTATAAGGATGCCACTCTTCTTTCTCCTTGTTCTTTTAGGTTCATACAATCAGATGCCTCGCAATAAAAATTGTGTGTGAGGAATCAGCAGGTCTCCCCAGAGAAAAGGATTCGTGGAGAAGTTTATGAGGACATAAAGATTTAAGACTGAGCTTTTAAGGCTGTTTGCAACATAAGCACATGTATCGAATTGGATGGGGGGATTACTGAGTGCTGTATCAATATGGGTTGTACATGATGGGCCTCCTCACTTTCTGTCTGGCTTGCTCTCTTGCTTTTGGTCATCCTGTCTAGAATGTCACGTTGATGATCTCTCTTTTTTTCATTCACTCAACAAGAGGGCCATGAGTTACTGGTGGGACTTGGTAAGAGAAGCTGGCGCTGTAGTTTTCCCGAGTGCTTTGCTATGATCCTGATACACACAAATACTCACAAGTACACAATAGCCTGTCTATCCTCATTGACGATGTGTGAAATAATAACCACACTTAAAAAGTTTATGACCAACCTACCGGGGGCTGACCGAGATTTAGAATTTTAGTATGGTGCTTTTTAAAATGCAATCAAGTATCATGAAAACTGAGTGTGGAATTGAGAAAAGTTCATTTCTAAATTTCTTTAGAAATTCTATGGAATTCTATGGAACAGCTTTACAGACGAAGAGGCGTTAAAACACTCCCCTCCTGAGAGTTCATTTTGGAGCTCTGTTACTGTGTGTTAAGTGTTTGATTTTCTCCCAGGATGTCGATATTGTGCCTTGCAGGACTGAAGAGTCTAGTCTTCAGATCAGTGCAGAGAACATGAAATAGCAGGTTGCTGCTCAGTTATTTGCAACTGGCTTTATCCATAGATTTGATCCCCATCTGGCTTGGGGACTCAGATTAAAGCTTGTGTTCAGGCAGCTTGGGGTTTTGGTGAGCTCCCACTCCTGCACCAAACTATCACTCAAACACCCAACTACATTTTTCATAAAACCACAGCATGGGCAGTTCTTAGAGGTTTTATTCTGTCCTTCACACCATTCCAAATGCTGATCACTTTCTTTAAGATGTGGCGACTAAACTCATCTGTAGTTCTGAATCAGCACTCTTAGAGCATCAATTTTATGATGTTTAGACTTAACCTTACATAGATTTTACTTGGTCTGGCCATCCATGTTATTTATGTTGTTGTTGTTTGTTTATGTAACAACTGCTCAATATTTAGAGACACCTCCACATGTTAATAGCATGTTTGTTACTAAAAATGAATTAAATTGTGATCCAGTGTAGGACATTAATTTGGCTTAGCACCTGACCAAGATCAGACTAATTCAACCACACTGCCATAAAGAATGCTTCAGGAAATCATTCCCTCCATTCTCCCTGCAAGTGTACTAAAACGCTTCTTGCTGTGACAAGTGAACACAACTTTCAGACATAAGATTCCATATTCCACGTTCTGCATTATACCATCTTGCAACAGTTTTTTTTTTAATTTATAGTGTACACATTCTTTATAATGCAGTTATAAGAAAATGAGAATCTGTGTTAATGGGCTGTAATGTTGATGTAGCTATTGATATATCTGTTTTAAAGGGGAATTATCTTGAAGATCTTTCAAGATTTTGTGCTCATGGTTGGTTATAAAGAAAGAGCTTCCATTATACTTAACAATATATCATCAACTTACATCATCACTGAGTTGTTTTCAACATGGGTTTAAATTGCATACAAATTGTTCAGAGCAGCACTATGCTCATCAGTTTTGTTCAAAGCGGTTATTATTTTTACCACATGCTTGAAGATAACCTTTACCTTTATTGGCCAGTGGTTTCCCTTCCTCTTCGGTCAATCCTGGCTTTAATTAAAGCCGCAATTGTGCAAACTGAATATTTTCTCATCAAATCTAATCTTTCTTTCACCATGCTCTCTGTCCCCAGTTCAATTAACTGAACTGTTATGGAGTGGCGCTTGGTAAAGTGCACCGTTAGGATGAAGTCAGCTGAAGTCACCTTACTGACCGTCAGTGATGTTTGCACATTCTCTGCCCATGTTTGAAATCTTATATGGGGTGTCAAATGGTAGAGCAAATAGATGTGTCTTTGTTTGAACTGGTGGTTGTGTGTTCATGCAAAGGTGCCGTTGAGTGACAAGTGTACAGCGACTGGTCTAGACAAGTGTTGTTTTTTAGTGAAGCATCAGCAAAGCGTAAAAAGAAAAAGCATAATATTTAAAAAAAAATCAAACAAACAATAAAAACAAAACAAAAAAACTAAACCACATCCCAGATGTTTCCTTTTACCGTCAGTCGAAGAAAACAGCCTTCTCCGCAAATCTTTCTGTGCAGTCAGATATTATGGCAGTCTGCTGCAATTAAATGTTTAAAACGAGGTGAAAATGGTTTAATTACGTTCCTTACACACCCCTGCACCATTAAAGGCAAACACAACACTCCTCTGTTGCTAGGCATTTACAAGGTTTCTTCACTATTTTCTGGAATGGCCTCCATCCATATGTTTTTAAATATGACCAGAAAACTGAATGGATTAAAGGAAACAAGAGTTACTGAAAAAAAAAGCAGTGGAGTGAAATGTGGAAGGGGTTATTGATTAAGGAAGAATTGTTAGTCAAGGAAATCAGAGTGTACTGTGTGGATAATGCAGTGCAAGGGAGGTACATACAGAGTCAAACCCACTGTTGTTGATGACAGTCCTGTGGATTAAGGCTGCACTTAATCAATTTTTGACCATTATCCACTATCCACATTATCCGCACCTTAAGTGGTTAAAAAGGCTTAGTGATGCTCTAACTTTTAGCCATCAAACAAAATGTAACATCTTTAAGTTAGGACATGTAGTGTCCTAACTTAAAGATGTTACATTTTGCTTGATGAAAAACATATAAACAAATGTATATTGTGGTGACTATATCCTGTCACTGGTACGCTTACTGTTGCTGTATATTTAAAATCAGAATTGCCCTTGGCTAGTGAGTTTGGCACACACATAGGTCAAAGGTTAATGAAACAGCTGCAGGTACAAGCACTGACCCTAATGTCTATGGGTGCTGTTCTGTGCACTCAAAAAATGCATATTGTTAGTTTTAGTATGCATTATTCTACTGGGCAGACAAGCTATACATATCTTTATGGGCTAGCTTTATAGCCTCTAGTCAAGGCACTTTACCTTGTTAAAAGAGCCTGTTTAATAATTGATCAAGTCCTTCAGCTTCAAAGGCAGCAATCAGTCGATTGAGCAACTCCCTCACCTCCAGTCCTGAGGAAGTTGCAGCTTCCATGAAATCGTGTCTCCCTCTTTCCCTAATGATTTGTTCTTGGTGCTTCTTAACAAACATTCGAAGACTAAAAAGTCAAACTGCAATTATGTTGAAATGTGATGTCAACCCTCATATTATCCTTGATCATCCGATTTCAAAGGAATAGAGGTTATACTGTTTTTTAATGAAAGCTTATTTGCACATATCCTTCGAAGACAAATTGAAGCAAGTTAGTGATGACTGTCTTCTGTTCTTGAAAGGTCATCTGTGAGTTACTCTGTAGTAAGGACAAGAAAATAATATTGATGGTGGTGAAAGAGAAGGCACTGAAGGACTGCTGCTTTTGTGTCAATGCTCGCTCTTGCCCTGGGGTCAGCATCAGCTACCTATGTCTCTGCCTCTGGGTCCTCCCCCCAACAATGCAAACCGGACAGTGCTCATATTTTTTTCATCCATTTGGAGCTGGCATCATTAATCATCCACATCATCTTTTCCAGCCCTAGCTCCTCCTGATACCCCCAGGCTTTTCTTTACCCTTTTTATTCTCAGTCGCTTCAGTTCTTGCCTGCCCTTCATGTCTTCGTCTTCTAAGTATAGACTGACTTTTATTTTACTCAGACTGGGTTATAGTGAAAGGTGTGGTCAGCATGTACCAAGTAGGCCAAATGGCCAATTTGATCTTTTCTTTAAAAACAATACTTTCCCTCCAAAAAATACTTGTTAGTGAGGATTCATTTAGTCACTTAAGCTTCAATGCTTCAAAAGTGAACTCAAATGGTGGCAACACTGTCACTGGTTCAGATGGACAATTAGAATGAGCTGGTCAGTGAACCTTTTCTTTCTTTCTTTTTTAACTGGGACAAGCCAACAGGCTACATCATGGTATTTCTAAAATAGTGCATACAAAGCCTTCATGAGACCCTAAGAAAAATGTGACTTTTGGGGCCCTCCGTTACTGCCAACAATACTGACTAATGATCGTTCACATATCTGCGCAAAGCGTATTTCTTTTTCTAATCTTGTTGTTGTTAGATTGCAATCCACAACGATAAATGCCATGGAATCAGACAACAGATTTGCAAACTTGCAGAAAATCTTTTAATCAGTAATGAAAAAATAACATTTGGCAAAATTAGCAACTCCCCTTACTGGTCATATGGAAAAATAATGCGTGAAACCTCAAAGAGCTGCACAGTCGCATCAGTACTGTTTACATCATCCTGTTGTCAGCCCGGCATGTTTTTACACATCTATGGTTTTTAATTTAAAATGGTAGTACATTCAGCTCCAAGAGTGGCATCGGGATGATTTATGCTTAATATTCAAAGTGATATATTACTAGCTGGGATAATGAATGTTATAGACTCACAAAAAAACAAAAACAGAAGAATCCAACATAAATACGTTTATACATCGACTGCTTTACTATTTTTGTTTTTAAATAAAATGTAACAGCAATAATTTAGTGCAACAAAGTGTGAAAAACTGAATATTTTGAAATAATATGCATTTGTCTAAAAATGTCCTTTATCCCTTGTCATATAATTATATCTTATCACAGTAAATCTTAATGACATAATCTGACTAAACATTAAATGTATATGACAGTTTTTTCCTCTCCTGATGCATTAGCCTCGGCTGAGCCTGGGGAGGTGGACTGGCCTTGGGCTCATTCGGTGCCTCCAAAGTACTTCAACGGGCCTTCATTACCAAGCTAATGTATGACCATGACATTTTTACTTTCCCAGGTACTGTAACAGTTATTGAGGGTGTTAAGCTGGTTGTCCACTCCTTTTAAAGTAACTGCAACTGGCCTATTGTAATACCTACGTCTCCTACAGGTGTTATTGCATCCCATTACCTGAGAAATGCTTGCTTGGTTATAGAGGACAGCTTGAGTCATTACACACAATTTCACAGATTTCCTTATTTGTATATTGAGATTTTAGATTTTATTTAGATTTTAGCTTGAAGCTTTCAGATGTTGAGACTGGAGACTGTCAGTTATTAAATGATCATAAATTTGAGTCTAGTTACACTTTTTGAGACCAAACAGATTTCACAGGAAACTCACTATTGTGAGTGCTTTTCAGCATCTCAAATATCTCTTCATATTGATTGGCATACCTTAATCCTCACTTGATGCACAAAAGACAATTTTTCTAATATTTATATGTAATATTTAATATTTTTCATAGCTATAATATTCACTGATGATTATTGGAAATAATAGCATAAAAGCATAAGACAAAACGGGAATACTTTGTAATAGGTCCTCTTGAATATACCAAGGGTTGCAATCATGATTATATGATCTTAACACACACACACACATTTTATATATACATGACGTTTGGCATTTGCCAGAGAACACCAAGATTGGCAACTTGGCCACTGGCGCCCTGTGCTCTTCACAGATGAAAGCAGGTTCACACTGAGCACATGTGACAGACGTGACAGAGTCTGGAGACGCCGTGGAGAACGTTCTGCTGCCTGCAACATCCTCCACCATGACCGGTTTGGCAGTGGGTCAGTAATGGTATGGGGTGGCATTTCTTTGGGGGGCCGCACAGCCCTCCATGTGCTCGCCAGAGGTAGCCTGACTGCCATTAGGTACCCAGATGAGATCCTCAGACCCCTTGTGAGACCATATGCTGGTGCGGTTGGCCCTGGGTTCCTCCTAATGCAAGACAATGCTAGACCTCATGTGGCTGGAGTGTGTCAGCAGTTCCTGCAAGACGAAGGCATCGATGCTATGGACTGGCCCGCCCGTTCCCCAGACCTGAATCCAATTGAGCACATCTGGGACATCATGTCTCGCTCCATCCACCAACGCCACGTTGCACCACAGACTGTCCAGGAGTTGGCGGATGCTTTAGTCCAGGTCTGGGAGGAGATCCCCCAGGAGACCATCCACCA
>VVHJ01003770.1:0-12643 GCA_015107715.1 Tylochromis polylepis | reverse complement strand
TTTCAGTATTATTTTTTTTTTTTAAAATATAAAAATTTTAAAAAAAAAAAAAAAAAAACACTTCTATGCATGCATGACTCTGGAATACCTTCTCTTGACTTTATGCTATGACTTTCGTTCACCTGCCAATACAGAAACATAAGCACTTCAGTTCAGCGTGGCTGCGCTCTGCAGGCTGTCCGTGCACTAAACGACAAACAGAATAATTCTTCACATTACTTTAACACTTGTGTTACTGAGTAAATTGATACTTTATTATGGTCAGACCTACGTTTACACTGACAATATTCTGGACATTCACTCAACCAGTGAAGTAGCAGGCTGCTGGTTGTTATTAACGATTTCCTAGGTGAAGCGCTGTTTCACACAAGTTCACGTACATCATTTAAACTACAAACACTGACATTAACATTAAAATATTAAATCAGGAAGGGGGGAATGCTTTTTTCCAGCACTGTACTTGTGATATATGGTACTGATATCAGCCATTTGACAGGCTAATAATTTTTGACAAGCTGATCCAGCAATCTAGCCTTCGTGTATGCATGTCTCTTTGTTATTATTTTCTTTTTTCTTACAGTCACCCTGCTGGATGATTTTTATTTTACTTATTTGGAGTTTCAATTTTATTGGACTTTGCCTGAGCTTTCCTTGAGTCTCCAGCCACTTTTAGTTGTCCTGTCATCCTGTTAGTTTTTATTAAAGTTCACTTTTTGTTTGTTCAGCCTGCTGCCTCTGTGTTTCCACCAGGGTCCTGACTTTGAACTCCTCACAACACTTTGCTTTTAGGGCATTGCTCAGTAGTACAGTTCCATTTATATTCAAGTCTTACCTCTAGTGAAGCATGCAAATAACCAACTTGAGTCTCAGAGAAATCAATGACAGCACACCAGGTCTGCCTGGCTGTCACTCAGATAGCAGCTGTAGGAAAATCAAACACATTTTATTCTTATTATTATATTGGTTTAGCTCCCTCTGTATTTGTTGAACATCACAGGGAATGTGTGTCCATCATGACCAGGTAAATATACTCTGAAATAATATTTCTTCCTGTCTGTCTGTGTAGGTTCTCAGTCAAACAGGTCACAGTAATCTAAAGAGTTTGGGAAGGAAAACGACTGGACTATCAGTTTCTTGAAGATGTTTCACTTCTCAATCGAGAAGCTTCTTTAGTTCTAAGACCAAATGTTGGAGAGTCCCAGATTTTAAGCTCTAGTGCGAGTTGTCCCTTAAGAAGGTTGTTGACCCACTATTGATCATGTGCCTCATCACATGAGCCAAGGTGTGAAAAAGGGTTTGAGTCAATATCAGTAGAGGTTTCGGGTGAAACTATTGTGAACCCTTGCCTCAACCTATCATGTGACCCATTGAGACACAATCACCATTCAACTGACATGTGAGTGGGGTGTTAAGGCGTCTGGGAAGAGATCTCAAAAATGGATTATAGGTGGCAGACAGTTGGTGTTGTAAGCCACCCCCTCTGTTCAAGGATGGCCGCTCACAGTGGACATAGATGGCTTCTTTCACTCCTCTTTCAAACCATCTGTCTTCTCTGTCCAAAATATGAACATTGGCATCCTCGAAAGAGTGACCTTTGTCCCTTAGATGCAGATGTAGAGCTGAGTCTTGTCCTGTCGAGGTGGCTCTTCTATGCTGTGCCATGTGTTTTATGAAGTAGCTGTTTGATTTTTCTAATGTAGAGGTCTGAGCACTCCTCGTTGCACTGCACAGCATACAATAGAGGGAACGTTTTCTGCCCGGTGTTGCAGGGTCCTGATTACTCCAAGTTTGTGTTTCAGACGGTGGTGGGAGTCAAAGAGGTGGTACTGGTCTGTGTGTGTGGGCTTCTGGTAAACTTCATTGTCGAGGTTTCCATTCTCCTCAATGTGCACAGCACAGTCCAGAAATGGTTCTATTATTCTTTGTATCTTCTCTGGTGAACTTTGTTTCTGTCCACTGAATTGATGTGAGCAGTGAAGGCTTTTACTTCTTGGGTTTTGATTTTGACCCAGGTGTCATCAGTGTATCTGTACCAGTAGCTAGGTGCTGTCCCTTTAAAAGAATCAAGAGCTTTTCTTTCCACTTCCTCCATGTAAAAGGTTGGCTACAATGGTTGACACTGGGGAGCCCATGGCAAAGAATCGGATCCAAAGGGACCCTGGATATTTTCTTATTGGTTTACCTTCAAAAGAATTAACATTAACTTACTTGCAGCATAAACTATGTGATAAACTATTGCTGCTAGCTCAGAAATGTATTCTTATTAACTGGGTTAAGGATAAACCTCCCACTGTTACTTTGTGTTTAAAGTTATTCCTCATGAAAGAGTTGCTGTTGTCTTAGGAGGAAATGAGAACTTGTTCCTCCATGTTTGGTCTCCTGTGCTTATTTATTTGCCAAATGATCCGTCCCAACTGTTGGGACAGAGGGGCCAGTTGTCTTTAGGGTGCCCCCAGGTAATTATGAAGTGAGCTCAAAGGATGGGAGTTCACTCCTGTAGTTTCTTTTTTAAATCTGTGGGTGAACAGATGGTAAATACTAATTTTTTTGTAGGTTTCTTTTTCTTTTCTTTCTCTCCTCTTTTCCCCATGTGTGTAATTTTAAATGTATGTAATGACTTTAAATGTATGTGATTCCATTTGTTTTTTGTTTGTTTTGTTTTCGTTTTTGTGCTGATAATGAATAAAAACTGTTGAATCACATCAGAGAAATCGCTCTCATGTTCTGCCCGTGTTTGCACCTTGTAAGCACAAACATGAATACACAAACAGAGTGAAACAGTGAGAGTGCACATACGCACGATTACTTAACTCATCTGTCTGTCAAATTACGCATCAAAACACGAACAACAGAACATGTCATACATTCTCTTGGAGGATATTTTAGCTGCTACCACACAGAGAGACCTGCATTGCGGCTGCCATATGCAGCACTTCACACATGACTTCTAGCTACACAACAGCTGAACCCGATGCCAGTAGCTCATGAATGATACCCTTTTGTGCATCATACTTGCAATCTCACATCTCATGCTGCTAAGGGCACATTACAGTGTTACCTTGGCAGCGACCCTGGGAAGTCCAGAAGCAACCAGCTTTCTACTGAATGAGTGCCGTGAGAATAAATGGCTGGATACGCGGTATGCAAGTGGTATGGTGTGCCAGGAGGTAGCGCCCTGCAGTAAAATTTATAAAGTGGATGTAGGCGCCATCAAAAAAAGTAGGACTCACAGAAAGGTGAATGAAAATCAATGGTCATGACAGTTTGCATATTTATGATCAAGAAACTGACCTCGCAGCCCATTGCCCACCCCCCAACTCCAGGTCGACAAAATCACAGTTGCTTCGTTTTTCTTTTGTGTTCTACTTTCACCTCTGAGGTGAGAAGGCTTCCACTGCTCTGATCTTAAAGCGTGTGGCCTGTCCACTCCAAGCTCTCTTGACTTTGTGCTCTCCAAACAGACACCCTGAAAATCTCCAAACTAAAGTTGCAAGACCCTGCAGAAGAGACCCTGGTCAGCTGAAAAGGTTTAAGTTTAAGTTATTTCTTCACCAAGAGCAACAGAACAAGTTAGCGCGGTGCATGGCGTAACTCTCCAAGGAGAACGCAGAGAGCCAAAGTACCCAGAGTGAACCCACGCAAACACAGAGAGAACATGCAAACTCCACACAGAAAGACCCCCGCTCGATGGTGGAATTGAACTCAGGACCTTCTGGCTGTGAGGCAACAGTGCTAACCACCGTGCTGCCCGTTTGTTATATAATCCCTGATATAACAAACTATATTCGAGGAACGTATGCTGGTAAATGGGCAAAAATCTGTGTGGGTGTTGTGGTTTGACTTGTAGGAATGGTGCCAATTTGCTAAGTGTAAAACATTAACAAAAACAACTGAACTGAGGTCACAAGGTTTCCATGATGTCCAGTGTGACCAACCTGTAGTCCAAAAGGAGCTGATGATGTAGGGGCAGCAGACGCAAAGACTCCACTGGGGTTTCTGCACTGGACTGTTTTATTTCCCAGTTCAAGGTATTTCAGCACAGGGCAGTAATAAATGCAGTGACACCTGTCCATCCATCCATACATCCACATACACGCTCTCTCTTTTTCTTACCTGTATATGAGTATATCATCTGTGGAACTGTTGTACTGGATCTGGTACATGCGGACTCCTGGTATGTGGTTCTGTGGAGGCCATCTGATGGTAGCAGAGCTGGACGTCAGATCCGACACGCTGACCCTGTGCTGGTCAGAGCGGGCCTGGCCTCCGCTGATATTGGATTTGATGGACGTAGGGATGTCCGAAGGCCCCGGATCAGGGTCCAGTTTGGGGTCAAAGTGTGGAGAAGGGTTCACGACTAACTCAACGGGAGCAGTGGCCTCCCCAGCAGCGTTGGACGCTATACATGTGAACTTTCCAGAATCCTGTAAAAGAGAAAACCCAACATTTATCCAAATTATCAGCTTCATAAATCCAGTTTATAATGAAAATCATGTTTTCTTTAATAAATTAGTCAAAATAGGTTGTTTTAGTAAAAGCTGTCTGCATACATATGTGTACCAAAATGCATATCATGCAACTTGAAATTTACAAAGAAAGGTTTGTCTGTTTTTTAACAGGCTTGAACAAAAATAGCTTGTTGTAGCTTGTTTAGTGACAATCTTGTATCAAACCAGTTTTTAATGAGTTTCTCTTCTGCAAAATGAAGGTACCAGAGCCAGTTACAGTTCCTGATGCAGCAATGATCTAGCACGTTTAAGATAAATCTTCGCATATCTATATTCCTTGAAAATGAAACGGCTTCTCTACCTTGACGGAGGCCTTGAGAATGTCAAGGGAGCCATTCTCATAGCAGACTGTTCTCGATGTGTTTCCAATCAACTTTCCATCTGGACTGACCCAGTGTGTTGAAGGCTCAGGGTCACCAATGGACTTGCATCGCAGGCTGACTTCCTGACCCTCCATTACAAACATCTTGGAGGTGTGGCGCGTTATCATTGGTGGCTCGCAAACAAACTCCTCCTGTCAGGGGAGACGTGAACTCTCATTTATCCAAAAATGTAGTTTTTAGATGGATACAGCTAAACAGGTAAACAACAGATGGAACAAGTGAAATATCCAGTAGGTTTAAAGTGCATCGTTTCATGAAAAACAACACATTTTTTCTGCTTTTGCTAACACCAGCAGTGTAATCTTCCAACAGCAGAGTTGCAGAAGGGGCTTGGATGTTTGCACATTAAGATTAAGAGATCTCAGAGTTTCTCAGCCCTTGCATTATTTAAAACCCACCCACTGGCACCTAAGCCTGTGTAAAGCCAACCAAAACCCTGGTGGAGTATTACTGCGAGGCCAAGGAGGGGCAGCCAAGGCTTATCGGGGCTTACTCATCATTCCCACTACTCAGCAAGTCTCCAAACCTTTTTCAGGGTCCTTCTTGGGTCTTTTTTTTACCAGCAGAGATGATTGCTGACCTGATGACCGCTGGGCTGGAGCTTCAAATAAACCACTAGGGCCTTTCAGTCCTGTATTACATTTTGACCCTCAATTGCTTTTGTGAATCTCAGGGTAAAAGACTGTGATTGAATTGGGCTGTTCCCCAGTGTGAGCATGTGAAAGTGTGAAAGTAGGAGAATGCGAAGTCAGGGCACTGAATGAAAACTAGTATGGATACTCATTCACTTGGCTCACAGTACTGGATGAACAAAATATCATGTTTGTCCCACTAAATTCAACTAGTATCAACTCCCCCTCGTTGTCTGAGAATATTTACGCATCAGTCAAGAAACAGAGCAGATGGAAAGAGCAGCAGAGCCGATGCCAAAGCAGGAATTCCCTTGTTGACTGACTGCTAATGTCTGACCTTTGTTGGAAACTGTGGAGGGTTTTTTGTTCTTGCAATGGCAAAGAGGCTATTAACTCTCTGAGTATTAATATGCCCACTCACTTTCGTGACACAGTGGTCTGTGGACAAACCTCTTCACGACGCTAATCCTCTTGGAGTTATCATACAGCACCTCTCTCACAGAGGAACACAACTATTCTCCGTGAATCAAGGGTCTGTACATCATCCTCTTTAAAATGATACCAATTAATCCGATCTGCACCTTAAAGTGCACCTCCACTTATTATTATCCAGGTGAAAAAAAAAAGTCCTTGGCATCAGCCACTTTAAAGGAACAACTTTAACTTTATGGGTTTTTTGTAATAGGTCAGCATAGGTCAGCTTTAAAAGGGCAATTTCCCAACAGGTGCTCATGGTCAGAGAACTCTTCTCTCACATTCCTCAGTCTTAACACCTGCAGCAACAGCAGATCTGCTCTTTAATAGCTTTTGTGGCTTTGATATGATATGATATGATATTAATGCATTAATATACAAACATATAAAAGAAAGAAAGTGTAGTAATATGGCCCTTTCAGGTTGTAGATACTGAAGTCATGTGTGCAGAAATGCTGATGTCTTCTGTCTTCTTCAAAATTCAAAATGTATACGACGCGAACCTTTTCTGACCAAGACTACAAACTGTCACGGATGCCTGTGTCCTCATACACCAATGACATCACAGCATTTCTTCTGCTGGGCACATGCCCTAAAGTTACACTGCTGTAAAATCTCGAGTTTGACTTTCAGCAAGCCGCCCTATGTGGCTCTGTAAAGTCACCTTTAAATACGATCTGCAGTGTTTTCAGCCAGAGATCATGGTGCATGTCACATGGGTACTATTGTGTTTTGTAATTTAGTTTATTTTACACTCACTTTTTACTTTCACATTCCCTTCCTTTCCTCTGCTTAGGTTTAGACCGTGAGATATGTCATATCAACAACAACAGATCTGCGGAACTGACAAGATGACAGTCAAATTTAATGCTCAAAATTAACCGATCCAATTAATCAATCCACCTCGAACGAGGACACAAACCTTCTCAAACTTGGTAAAAGTATGTTTTTGAATTTTAAATTGTGTTTATATATATATATATATATATATATATATATATATATATAAAGGTATGCTTGATTTTAGAAGGATGATTCAGGTCAGGATTTCTCTTTTATCATTTACTGTTACTGTGAAACTGTAGTAGAAGTATATAAATGTGTAGTAATTACATAAGTCAATTTTACTTATAATGGCACAGTTCATTAGAACTTACTGGGAATGTTCGTATTGCATGTTGAAATAGATATTGATTATTTTTACTGTTTTACTTTTAGCAGGAATTGTGTGTGTTGCAGTGAGCTAATGCAGTTTTCTAAAATATCCTACAGGGTTAAATATGACAGCGCTAACAAGAGAAAGCTTCTTTTGTTGGGGAAATGAGCGGGACTGCAGATATACTGAATGACAGAGATGTGTCCATTGTAAAAGTAGAAAGAATTCTTGTGTTATGTAGGCACTGTTAGAGTTAACATCTTTTATTTTTCTGCCTGTTTATATTTTATTTTAAAAAATGCTTTTGTTCTGTTGTATTGGTTTGCCTTTGTAACAAGTCTCCAGGGACTCCGCAGGGATGAAAAACAGCTTTATTGCCACATTGGCTGTAATGTTTATTTAATGTTTGCTGTCTCTGTTAAATAAACCAATAACAATACATGTATATGGATAAAAGCCAAGTATTGGGATCTGGCTGTTTTAGTTTTGCCCCTTGTGGCCAAATTTTACTCTGTGCTTGATCACTGTGGCTCAATAAACCACATACTGGGTTTTTGCTGGAACATAAGCCTCAACTTTTCCTCTACCGTATAATATAATGAAATTCAGTGGTTCTAATGCATTTTTTGCAGACCAAACTCCATGACTCCAGACTTTCAGCAGAAGGTTCGCTCCTCTGTGACACCAACCATCTGCCCTGCTGATATGTCCTTGAGAAAGAACGTGATTATGTATCCACTGAGGACTAAAGTTAAAGCAGCAGAAAATCTAATTTTACTCTATGGTTTAATGGTTCAAGGCACCAAAAACACTGAATTATATGATAAAAATTTTAAAATATATATATTTTAGGTTTGTGTTAAGGGTAACGGTGACTTGGAGCTCATTAAGTATGCCCTCCATGAGTATACACTTCAGATTGTTATTAAAAAAACGCATTCTTATAAATGACCTGGAATCTATTACCAACAGTAATTTGTTCTTACACAGCAGAAACCTGCTCAGGGCATAAAAGTGAAGCCAACACCGCAGTTCCTCTCGCTACCATGAAATGTTTAGAGCCTAATACAAAAATGGTTTTGGTCTCTATAACCAATTTAATCTTTTATAACAGCTGTATTGGTAGATTTGGATTTTTAAAGAATTATTATTGTGGTGTGGCCACTTTATAAGACCTGTGCGCTGGCAAGGTGGCTATAATAACCAACACAATGACAGCCAAAAAGCTGGAGTCTGCAACAAAAAGACTGACATCAAGGTAAAAATGTGCATTAACACAGCAAATTGCAGATTTTATACATCTGAACTATGTTTTAACTACTTTGGCTTAAGATATTGTTAAATATTTTTATTTAAAATAGAGTGTTTTTATATTGGTTTTGCTTTAGTTGACAAACAACATCATAGTGGGTTTTAAAATGAGTGTATGTACACAACAGCTTTAACAAACCTCTCTTATGGTCCAGAAGTATTTGCCAGCCAGGTCTTTAGGTGAAGCGCAGGTCTCCAGGTCGTCCTCTCTGGTCAGCCTGCGAAGCCAAACCAGCTCACAGTTACAGTGCAGAGGGTTCCCGCCAAAACTCAGCACCAGCGCCGTAAGAGGAGAGCCCTTCATCTTGGCGTACACTGGGATCCGCAGGAACAGTGGGTCTGGAGGTATTTTCTTCAGCTTGTTAGAGGTCATGTCTAGCCTGGTGACACAACACAGATAGAGTTCATATTTTTCCATCACAGTTATATTTTTGGCAGTTGTAATGAAAGCTTTGAACATTCTGGAGATTAAAAGAAGATCCATGCCATGATCCTGATCAGCGGGCTTCTCCAGAAGCAAAATAATATTTATCATAAATGTGGTGAAATTCTGAGTGGATGAAGTGGGAGGAGAGGAGATGTGTAGTTCATCGATCAGGTAGGCGGACATGTCCAAAGGTGAGATTGAGGGATGGAAGGAAGAGGCGAGAGAAAGGTCAACAATAAGGGAGAAAGTGTGGGGAGGGGAGCTGAACACGGCTGCACTCAGTCAGCCAGCAGTTCTCTTCCATTTTGTTGGGTTGTAGTTAAAAGAATCATAAATGTCTGCAGAAGGTTATAAATCTCAGCAGTGTTTCCACAAATTTTATTTTAGAAATTAAAAAAAAAAGTCTGTAAAGTTGAGAAAAATATCTCTTTTTCTCTCTTTTTCCCTCTCTTGCTGCTGCTGAGGAGAAATTCAGTCTTTAAAAAATGGACCGATTCAGTCGCTTACAGTTAAATAAAAGCCACAATCTTTTCAAAAAGCAAGTAAGTCCTAAAACACACACACACACACACACACACACACACACACACACACACACACATGCACATGCGCGCACGCACGCACGCACACACACGCACAGAGCGTATGTAGGAGATTGCCTCCAAACCCAGTGTCATGCGATGAGGTGAGCCTGTCTACATCCAGTATCTGTCCTACACTAGTGGGCTCCTTTCCCGCCTGAGTGGTGACATTGCATGTCTCTACAACCAGCTTTAACAAGCAGGGATGAGACTGCCCTTGCCTCTGCTGGAGGAAAGCGGGCCTATGTGGCTCTTTTGGGTTGGCCTGGTCATCAGGGGGACAGGAATATTGGTGCCCCATTCCTGTGATTCCTGTGACATAGTTTTTGTATTCACAGAGGTCTTTTGAATCACATTTAGTCTGACCATTCACCCAGAACCAATTTGCCTTGGGGAAGCTTAACAGGAGCAACCTATACGCCAATGGTGGCGTATTCCTGGTGGTGAAAAGTGGCTGCCCCAAGTGGAAGAGTTCAAGTATCGCAGGGTCTTTTTCATGAGTGATCATGAATGAGGTTAAGCAGAAGACTCACAAATGTGAGGTGAGATAGAGGGAGTTTGCATGGGTTTCTTCCTGTTAAAAGGGAGTTTTTCCTTCCCACTGTCGCCAGATGCTTACAGGGTCAGTGTATGGTTAAATGTGGTTTGTGGTCTAATTTGTATGAAAAGTACTATATAAATTTAAGTCCACACCCGTACCAGCACTAGAAAATAGATGGTAAGAAAAATCATAAACAATTTTTGTCCGATCCAACGCACAGACTCACGCGCGACATCAAAGGCAGTTGTAGCCTCCTCACACGTTCTAAACAACATGTAGGAAATCTGAAAGAGCGACATCAGAAGGAAGGGACCTAACCACATACAGATATTCCATGGCGCCTTTTCCATCAGCCATTCATCGTCTCTGAGGACTGAATAGTAATTTTCCTCAGCAAAACATTGGTCCTGGTAATAATGCAGGAGAGTCAAGCGTTCACTGCTGTCAGCAGCAAATACAGGAAAGTGTATTTCCCTCTAGAAAGTCCCCGCAGAAATATTCACCAACAACGATGACTTAACAAGAAGTTAATAGCTGCGACAGCAGTGCACAATCTGCACTTGACAAATTTCAATTATGTTATTTCATGTGCAGCAAGCTTGTGGTGTATTATTTGTGAGTGTGTGTGTGTAAAATATATGTGGAGACAAATGTTCTCCTGTGCACCAACAAACACTGACTAAAAACTGTGTCTGCAGGGCAAAAATATCTAACTGAACCTTTAAAAAATGCATGAATATTTATCCATAGTTTCCCTTTAAAATGTCAATCAGGGACTTAAATGAAAATTGATTTCTGCTAATGAGCTTTAAATGTTATTTTGTGCCAGTTGAGGAAAATTACCTCACACATAGAGGAGATTTTAAAGCCTAAACTAGAAATCTTTGTAGTGGTTTCAGATTTAAAACAGCCTTTTGATTGGGGAGCTGTCACTGCTGACTCATTGGATTTTGACAGGTCTACTATTGTGAATCACATGCTTAACCATGATGAAAGAGCATTTAGATGTTTTGTTAATTTTCTTAAAGAATCGTATCATTTTTGTCCCCCCCCCAAAAAAAACAAAACCCAAACAAAAAACAAAAACCCAACATTAATTTCAGCCTTGTTTTAAAGACTATTTATCTTCTGTTTGGTTTTTCCCTTTTACACATCACCGAGTGATCACTGTTAATGAGCTTTAAATGGCATTTTGTGCCTCTTGACTGGATTTACTCCCCATATAATAAGAGTATTAATGCGATGTAATGTACTGTTGGCATTTATTAGTCAATTATAAGATTTTCTGCAGTTTGGTTTGCGACTAGAGAGCACAGAGTCCATTCTGATTTCAGTGGATATATATATATATATCGGTGGTAATAATGATCAGATTTTGTGTGTTTTGTGTGAATGTGCAAAGATAGTTAAACAGTTTTTAACCAGCTCTAAGAACAGAGACATGGAGAAGAGGTCTGCCCTGCAGAGAAGGAGTCCGGGTCACTATTTCAAATCCCCGTTCAATGAGGGCTGCAACAATTACGATCGTCCAGTATTGACGTGCCTGCAGGCAAAATGCTGAACCTGCAGCTGCTCAGGTGAAGATGTAATACAGTCCTGGTCATAGGGGGCATTTCTCAGGTTCAGAGCATAGAGCTGTTAAACAGTTTTCCTCCAAAGCAAAGTGATACTCACAGGCTTGATTTCCATTAAAGTGAGGTGTAAAACTGACGGATTTGCTGTGTGATTTTAGTTCCACCATATCGTAAAAGAAACTCAGAAGAATTAAGACATATTTATATATATATATGTTATAAATATGTAAAGCCCTCTGAGTTCTGTGTGTGTGTGTGTGTGTGTGTGTGTGTATTAACAAAACATAATTTTACATGGTTTATTTTAATTTTAAAGCCTCGGTGCAAATAAATATTCCTGCATATAATGTGTACTCTGGCAGGAGAGAAAGAACTCTTTTAATAAGCCTTTTATTCTTTATCCATTCAGATATTTCTGTCACTGGAATGACGGCAGCTTTAAATAATCTTCCTAGAAGCGAATTTTTCAATACTGTGGTTTTTCCAGAGTTGTTATAATTCTTGCTTTCCATCTTAAGCACATCTAACCAGAAATGTTCACGTTTTAACAGCATATTGGGTTCTTTAGCTGCTGCATGTTTCACTGTCTTTGCCAGCTGGTTTCTGACTGTGTCATCGGGGCAGACATAGGGCAAGCCAGCTGGCTTGGGAAAGCCTTGGAATACCCCAGAAGAGCAAGAGAGAGACTGTAGGATGAGGGCCGTCTGAGCACCTATATGTAGACTGCTCTCCCAGCAGGATGGATGGATGGATGTATTGATGTATTGATGGATGTATGGATGTATGGATGGATGGATGGATGGATGTATTGATGTATTGATGGATGTATTGATGGATGGATGGATGGATTGATGTATTGATGGATAGATGGATGGATGGATGTATTGATGGATGGATGGATGTATTGATGGATGGATGGATGGATTGATGGATGGATGGATGGATGGATGGATGGATGGATGGATTGATGGATGGATGGATGGATGGATGGATGGATGAAACTTTGACAGTTAGTACTTTGACCTACATAAGTGATGGTAAAGTAACAAACTTACT
>VVHJ01003766.1:1734-12386 GCA_015107715.1 Tylochromis polylepis | reverse complement strand
GGTTTACTCACCTCTGCTTTTAGCTAAAGTGGCAGAAAAAGGGAGCACTTAACCAAAGAGCACACAGAGAGTGGATATTAATATCTTCATGGCTGAGAAAGTTTTAGAAGTAAAATCGAGATGTGGTTATGAAGGGAATAGATGCAGTGCGATGTAATTAGCTCTTCATATTAGTTTTCCTGGATTGTCTGGTCGCACTGCATATTTCAGTTTTAGTCAGCGACAAGCATTAACGGTTCACTTATAGCTTTAGAGAATGAATTTTGATTTTTTTAATGACTTTTTATGGCATGTACAAATTGTGACAATGGGTAATCCGACTTTTTTTTTTTTTTTTTTTACTTCACACAAAGATGGCACAATGTAAATGTTCACCAGGAGCACCTTCATCTTTAAGCATAAAGATTAACCTCATGAAATGACTGTAATCTGTGACAATGGGATGTGACGAAAGTTTGGAAGAATAAGCAAAAGATACAATTATATTACTCGCTCTATTCCAAAGAAAAAAGATAAACATGAATTACAGATAAACATTGAAATTACAGAAGACTATCTAGCTAATGACAGCCTCACAAAACAAACAAATCTTAACTATATATTTCACCAATGAGGAACAAAATGAATAATCATCTCTCTAATGAAGATACAGCCGCTCCATATTATAGAGATATTGATTGCACTGGAAACAAAATTATATCTCAGTGAAAATAAAATATGATATCTGATCAGTGTTAAGCCTGTAATGCATAGCATGCGTGACCCCTCTGTAACTGCAGTGTATGAGTTAAACGTCATTCATTTGGCTCATAATCAGTAGATTATGGAACCCAGCGTGGGAGCAAAAGCTGGAGCAGAATAGATCCTTTAAGTGACTTGCACTGGAACTGGTAAAGCACTCACTAAATTTTAAATTGTGTTTAAAATTTGGCTTTTGATGCATTCTGTCTCACATACAGAACGATGCAAAGTCTTGAGCTATTTCAGAGAAATAGTTTTTGTTTGTTATTTGAGTCAAAAATTTAGAGGATGTTTTAGGAGAAGAAAAGAGGAAGTGACAGGCCGAAATAATATATCTACAGCAGATGAACAGTATCTGAAAGTAATGTCCTTAAGAAAATCCAGCAGACTTGACACAGGCCCTGAAAGGCCTCTTTATGGAAGTGCAGCTGTCATGAAGCAATTCCTACAGAAACAGGGAGAAAAGGCTAAGGTATGTCAAATTGCACTGGACTGAAAATAACTGGCAACAGATCTTAGAGGGGGATGAATCCATGTTTAAAATTTTTGGTTCAAATGGTTATCCACATTCACAGAAGAAAGGCAATCCATGACTGATAGTTTTCCACTGTGTGTTTTTCTATCCAGGTATGCTTTTACTGCATTGGAAGTGTGTCTGGGATCACTGGCAGCATCTTAATTTTTCAGCACGACAATCGGTCAGGAGAAAGGCAACATGCCACCTACACCCATCTGTAAAACACGGTGGAGGCTCTGGTTTGCATTTCAGCCAGCAGTTTTTGGGATTTTGTCAAAACAGATGGAAATAAGACCTGAAATAAGTAACATCAGATTTTATTCCAACAGGCACTACCATGTGGAAAGTGTCCGATTGTCGTGCTGAAAAATTAAGATGCTGAGAGTGATCCCAGACACACTTCCAATGCAGTAAAAGCATACCTGGATAGAAAAACACACAGTGGAAAACTATCAGTCATGGATTGGCCTCCCTAGAGCCCAGACTTCAATAATATTGAAGCAGCATGAACCACAGAACAAAAGGCAGCCAAAATCCAGAGAAGAGCTTTGATGTCCTTCAAGAAGCCTGGAGAACTATTCCTGAAGACCAATCAAATTACAAGAAAGCATTCCTAAGAGAATTCTGGCTGTTTTAAAGAATTAAGGTGGTCATAAAAATGTTTGTTAGACGTGTCCAATCTCTGTTGGACACTTTTATACTGCATTTTCATGTATGTTTGCACGTTTTAATGAATCGGTGCAGATATTGCCATCTTCCTGGCAAAATATAACAAAAAAGGGCTAGCTCAGCACTTTTTCACTGCACTGTAGAATCAACTCATTTCAAAATGTATTTGGTTTTAGATATTATGGAAGGCATGTTGTTAAATATTGTGCCTTGCACTTGCCAAAAGCTTAATCAGAACTGAGACACTGCAGCGTCGTGAATCGGAGATGTCTTTTTATAACTTGTGAGTGTTAGAGGGAAAAAGGGAGGGAACAGAATCCGCTTAAGAGCTTCCTTCTCTCCATGTCATCATCAAAAAGTCATATAAACTTAAAATTATAATGAGTTAGAAAATTAGGCCAAAAAAATATAAAAACAAAAAATATAACACGTGTAGTCAAACACTGCCAGACAAATATATACTATATGGACCAGACGCTCACACTAACACCAACACACAGTACAAGATCCAGCGCTGTAGGAAAACCAATTAAAGAAGCAGACAGTGTTGGGGGATGTGGGGTGGTGAAGGAGGAAGGAGAACAGACGAAAGGTGGAGAGAGAAATGAAGACTGTTGTAGCAGAAGAGAAGAAAGATGAGGGTTAAGGGCCCCTCATGCCCATCAGCTGCTGATGTTAAACTCAGAGCCTGATCATTGCGTCTCGACGGGCCAAGAGAGAGGGAGCCAGCATGGGTTTTCCCACCCCTTCCCTCCTTTTCTTTTTCCTCTCTTCCCTTCTTAATGGGTACTCTGTACTTCCCTGACTCACTCTCCCTTACTTACGGTGTCGGGCTGCTGTGCACAGCAGAAACGCAGCACTTTTGACAGACGTCCTCTCGTGTTGTTTTCTCTGTTTTTCCCCCTCTCCTCTCCCCTACTTCCACCCTGCTCTCTGCAGGCCTTACGTTCATAACAACCCACATAATGCTCTCCATTCCTGTCTTGAAGCCCTCTGTCCACATTCTGCTTTTTATGGGGTTTTTTTCCCTTTCATCCTGTTCAATAACATTTGTCTTCACGCCTATTCAATCTCTTCTTACTGTTTGATATCCAAGAGAAGAAATAGCCAAGAAAAACGGGCCCGCCATGAGCAAAATGTTTTCTCTGTCTGTTGAAGATATGTGTGCGAACTGTGTGTGAGCCCTGTGACTTCTCTCATTTGAGTTAATATCCTTCAATTTCTTACCCTCTTGTAACATGGGCCTTTTTGTAGTGCCTCCTCTCTTTTTGATTTCTATGTTAATATTTCTTGTATAAACTCAAACTCTGCCTGTCTTGGCAGCAGTGGTCAAGAGCCACCGAGCAAAGATCCTTCCCTGAAGAAAATATTAAACTCCTGCTTTGCTTTATGCATGGCTAACACCATTTCGACACATGAATGAATACTGATAATCACAAACTGGGAGCAAGTGGAAGGGCACCAGAGTGCATTTGTACCTGTGTTTACTTTGCTGATTTGGTGTTGGTACTGATATAACTGAAGGAAGGGTTTCATAGCCGTAAAGGGTCTCACGGGGCAGAAGATCTTCTGCGCCTCAGCTGTCAGTCTCAGCACCCTGTAATTTAGCTTTCCCCCAAAGCATAGCTTACAGGAGCAGTCAGCAGCTATTAACTGAGGTGTTACACCTCTTGTCAGAAAGTGATCTATTTCACCATGTGGGACAGTGGTAGCACATACAGGGAAGAAATGGGGAGGTGAAGGAGAAGAGGAGGTGGAACAGTAGGAGATGTCTTAGCTCCCTTGGCGTGACTTTGAGTGTGGGTTTTTGGGAGGGTGGAGTGGGATGTGACTAGCCCAGAAAGAGAGCAGAGAGTCATATTTAAGGGAAAGATGCTGTGACTCAAGTTAAGCCTCCGTTTTTTTAAAAATACTTTGTGCTGCAGGGTTCAGCTGATGCAGTATTGCAGCATAAAATCCATGCAAATAGTACATGTGTTGAAAATCTTTTTCAGACTTTTTTCAGATTTTTCAGATGTGAGATCTGACCAGTCTGACCAATCAGACCACTACAGTGCCTTGTAGTTCAAACTGCCCCACTGACATCCTGAAATATGCATGAAAGCAGTCGTGATACAGCTTCAACTCCTGGATCAGACCATGAAATTCTCCCTGCTGCCGCTTTCTTATCAGAATTGGATGAACCCAGAATCTCTGTTTCTTCCTTTTCCTGTTTAGAAAGTGAAGACCAGTTCATCACTGCTTGATGCTAAACTTTATTTTATTCAGAGTGTTTTTTTTTTTAAAAGACAATCTGTCAAGATGAATTGTCTGATATAGGTTACATTATAAGTTACATAACAAGCATGGATCAGAAAATGTTAAATTTTGCTGTGCTGTTCCGTAACAGACTCGGTGTGTAATGGTCTTTATGAGGTCTGGTGCCAAATTTGATGGCATCAAACTGGTTAGAACCATTATACATATTAACTTAGTATATGGTATTGCTATCAGTATGTGAATGATATTCATTATTTTGTTTTAAATTTTTATTTTGCTTTTCCTTCTGTCATAACATCTCTTGTCCTGATTTTAACCAGCCCCTGATTTCTTTCACATTCATGTTTAAGTCCCCCAGCTAATTACAACTATTAAAAAAAGATAACTAAATCATAAATTTCTATGTACCCCCTTTCTCACTTCAAATTTCAAATCCTCTCCTTGCGTCTTACCAAAGATCCGAGCAGAAGAAGGAATAGGATGATGAGTAAGCGACACAAGGAGAGAGGAGTTGAGAGCCTTTTAACAAAATGTGATATCCTTGCCTCGTAGCCTCATTTTAAAGCAATGTCAGTTAAATAACACTGTCATTAAATATGATAGCTGGATCATAAGTTGTTTTGTTATAACCCGGCAACACAATAAACTACTGCTGTATTTTATGACCTTGGATGTAACACTCTTCATGATATTTTGTCATATTTAGGGACACATTTAAGTAAACATGGTACAACGTGACAAGATATACTTTTTTTTTTCATTTACACTAGCATAAATAGTGAAGGGCAACAAGTTTATATCTTAACCCTCTGGGGTCCAGGGTATAATTGGCCGTTTTTGACTACTTTTGATTTTATCTCTATATTTCACCTTTAAAACCTGTTTATCTTACCCTGTTTGGCATCATTCTTTTCAGCACAACCTCACATGTCTGAATGTACAGTTATTTTTTTTTCATTTTGACATACTATATTAACACAATTGATCTAAATCCATACAAAAAACATAAAATCCTAGTAGAAAAAATTATATTTTTTACTGTAACAACCACAAACATGTTTAACGAATCGTTTTCAAAGCTTGAAATGCAGATATAAATAGTAAATTATTAAAACCTTTGCACAAGTTTTGCAAACAACAAAGTTATATGCAGCTATTTACCCAAAAATGCAGCCAAGGCCTCAAGCATTTTTTATAACCATTTCAAACTATTTACAGAACCATCAGGTGTTCTGCATCAAATAAGAAGTCACACAAATTATTTGTGCCACTCCAAAAAATTGCCTCTGTCCACTATAAGACAGAGGAGAACACCACAGGCCTAAACCCTACAGGTCTGACAACAGGAGGTGTATCACTTCTCCTGTTTTCCACCTGAAGACAGCGTTTACACTGCAATTTACCTTTGGTGGCTTTTTTGCAGCAACTGTTACATTCACTAGTATAACTGACACACAAAACAAAACTATCAACTACGCTACATACTAACTACACACTCCAAACACGCTAAACCCCACAAATCTCTCACATCTCAAAACTCTCTCTTTCGCTTGCTCGCTCATTCGCCAGTGTCACTTTTTCTTTTTTTCACTCGCAAGCAGCGAGTGTTTGCTAGCGCTGTCCTTAGTGTTTTCCCGCAGTAAATACAACAGTTTTATTCAGAAAAAAACATTGCGTATATTTGTTTTCATAACTCTGGTTTTATGTGGCCTATCGACAAAATTTAAAACTGGTATATAGTTTGAAGTCCGCACTTTAAACCCAAGTTGAAACAGTGACTCTGGGTTGCTGCATCTTGTTGCTGTGCCATCTTAAATTGGTCATGTGATTTAGACACGCCAGCGCGTCCGTTGACCCCAGAGGGTTAAATAACTAAAACATCATATGAACAAAAATGACTAGTTGTTTAAAGAGTCCCATGGCTTTATACAATGAAGGTCTGCAAAGGATACACCAGTGCATATAACGTAACTTCTCCGGCATACCTCCTCTGTCCTCCAGATACATCTTAGTTCAGCATGGTATACTGAGATTGATTTATAGGTCATGGTCAGGAGAACAGAAGACAGGCGAGACACAAATGAGAGAAACAAGAAAAGCCTTTAGTCTTAAACATGGGTGAAGCAACAACAACTCTGGCTCTGTACAGGTACAGGCTAAGAAATGTACTCAAAGTGAGAAAGTACAAAGAAGCTCTTTGGAGGACGTTTCTACCAGCTATTTTGTGCAAAGCAAACTGAACCTTGTATTATATTGTAATGATTGTTAAAGGTTATTTTACTGTGACAGGTTGACTATCTCTGTACACTGCTGTTGTTTCTTTAAGGGACATGTGCTGCAGGAAAAGTCAGTTACTGTGTGTGGGAAGGGGAGGCGGTTTTTGTTCTTGTTGTTGTCGTTCGGAGCTGGAGAGGAGTTGTATCAGAGGACTCTCCTCGGGGTGAATGGCCCGTTTTCCTGTACCTATACAATACACTATGGTGAGATCAAAATGTCTGGTGCTTGAGAGCACGTGTGAATGTTACACTGGTGTCAGAAGTAAAAAGAAAACAAATAAAAAACCCGACACCTGGAGCTGTTGCTAGCAACGCTGATCGAGACAAGACCCGAGGATGTTGCCGGACAAGATTAAGAAAGAGATTCAGGAAAGGGAAGTTGGTCCATGATCGGCTGCCCAGAGAGTGAGGGAAACGGCGCTGTGGCTGTCTGCTGAGGCTGGATTTTCTCCAGGTTTGACTAAACTCGAGAACTTTCCGCGTCATGACTGCGGTTTCAGCGGGACAGAGTTGACGTAGCATGGCGCGCTGTCACATGATGTAAACAAATGAGGTGGCACCCTCGGATAGCAAGCTGCGGCGAACATAAAAACACCTAAGTTCAATGGCAAGACGCCATGGGAAGTGTTTATTGCACAGTTTGAACTGTTAGCTGTTGCAACTGGCTGGTCTGAGGAGCATAAAGCTCTCCAATTGGCTTTGTGCCCGTGGAGCAGCTGGAGAGGCCAGCGGGCCTGTGCCGTATGGTCCAGACAACGGCTCTGCAGTCGCCTTCCCCTCGGGCTGGTCCACGCCATCGGCCGCAGAGCTGCTGGGGATGTGGACAAGTCGGACACCTCATCAAGCAGTGCTCCAAGCTTGCAGCGGTGCAGGGAAATGCCCAAGGGCCTGTATAGGTTGGAGTACACGGGCCAGGGAGACCAACACCCCCACACCACCTCCATTACCACTCGGTGCAGTTATTGCTGTGGGCTGGACCCTGGTTGGCGACTTTTGCCATGTTCTGGTGACGATCGCAGGGGTGTCCTGTACGGCCCTCCTGGACATGGGGTCTAATGCAACACTGGTCCGACCCAACATCGTCCCAACCGGAGCTGCGGTGCAACCAACTAATGTGCGACTTAAGACGGTGACCTGGCCCCAATTAGAGGGAGAGGACTGTTCCAGTTTAAGGTGGAAGATTTCGGTGTGCCTTATGCTGCCTGGGTGGCCGACGTGCAGGATACCTGCATCCTTGGGCTGGACTTTTTGTGAGCCATTGGTGGTGTACTGGACCTGGGCAAAGGCTTTCTGATACTCCCTGACAGGAAGAGGGTGCAGCTTATTCCTCCCCCAGTCTGCCTGGCCTCCACTGCAGCATCCACCTACACATCGGAGACCCCTGCATACCTGCCAGCAGAGCAGCAAATGGAAGAGGAGGAGAGGGTCTCAGCAGTGAGGAGCATCTGGTCCAAGAAATGTGAGGGGCTGACTCCACAGCAGCAGGAGAGTCTATGGCAGGTACTAAAAGAGTTTAAAGACATTTTTGCCCTGAAAGAAAGTGATGCGGGCTTGACATACTTGGTAGAGCACACCATTGAGACCGGGGATGCCCAATCTATTAAAGTGCACCCCCGCTGCCTGCCCCTGACTCATCAGGAGGCTGTTGACAGAGAGCTGCGCGAAATGATGAAGACAGGCATCATAGAGCCATCTGACAGCCCGTGGGCCTCCGCTGTGGTGATGGTGCCCAAGAAAAACAGCCCAAGGATGTGTTTCTGTTTGGACTACAGACCACTTAACAAAGTGACAAAAAAAGACTCTTACCCCCTCCCCAGAATTGATGAGTTTCTCGACTTAGTAGCCGGATCATCCTGGTTCTCCACCCTGGACATGCAAAGTGGCTACTGGCAGGTGCCGCTGTCCCCTGAGTCCATACCAAAGACAGCCTTCTGCACCAACAGGGGATTATGGCAGTTCAAAGTCCTGAGCTTTGGCCTTTGCAACTCCCCCGCCACCTTCAAGAGGCTTATGGACAGTGTGCTGGCTGCTGTCCCACAGCAACGGTGTCTGTACCTTCTGGTACATGGGAGCTCCTTTGATGCTACTCTGGATGCCCTGAGACAAGTGATGGAGAGAGTGACAGCTGCAGGCCTGAAGCTGGACCCCGATAAGTGCCACTTCATGGGGAGGGAGGTAGAGTTTCTGGGCCACAAGCTGGGTCATGAGGGCATTGGCACTTTGGAGGAAAAAATCCACACCATTAAGGACTGGCCCACCCCAGCAGACCAGAGACAACTCAAAAGCTTCCTAGGACTGGCTTCTTATTACAGGAGGTTTGTGAAGGGCTTCTCCTCTATAGCTGCACCACTCTTCTGCCTGCTGCAGAAGGACCATGACTTAATTTGGACCCAGGACTATCAGCAGGCATTCAACACCCTTCGCAGATCACTGACAGAGTCCCCAGTCCTCGCTCCTCCTGACCCCACCCTGCCTTTTATCCTGGACACTGACGCAAGTAATGTGGGACTAGGAGCTCTGTTGTCGCAGGTCGGGCCTGATGGTGAGAAGGTGGTGGCGTACTTCAGCCAGGTCCTGAATAAGAGTGAGCGGCGCTACTGTGTCACATGACGGGAGCTCCTGGCTGTGGTGATGGGGCAAGATACTTTAAGTACTACCTGTGTGGCACATCATTCATTATCAGAACAGACCATGCCACCCTCCAGTGGCTGATGTCTTTCAGGGAGCCAGAGGGGCAGGTGGCTCACTGGCTGGAGGAGCTCCAGCCCTTTAATTTCACTGTGGAGCACAGAGCAGGGACATGCCATTCCAACGTGGATGCCCTCTCTCGCCGCCCATGTGCTGCAGCAGGCTGCCGTTACTGTGAGAAATGAGAAGAGATGGAGTGGGAATTCACAGCGATGGACAGGGCAACACAGCTCACCTGCAGGGCGCTCCTAGTGGTGGATGTGGCAGAGTGGAGGGCAAGACAGGAACAAGACACTGACCTGCTGCCAGTCCTGTGGTGGCTAGAGAGTGAGGAACGACCCCTTTGGGATGAGGTCACTGGGCTTTCCATCTGTACTAAGGGGCTGTAGGCCAAGTTTAATGCTCTCAGGCTGAAGGAGGGGGTGTTGGAGCGTGCCTGGAAAGATCCTGCACCCTATAGAGGACAATCCCTCCCTCCTTTCCTTGAGGGATGCGTAAAAACCCCCCATGACCCTGCATAGAGGGACCCCCTGCAGGAGCTGCTTTCCCCTCCTTCGGGTTCTTTTCCTCAAAGCCCTAAAGCTCTTTCTACCCCCCAGGGGCTCAGGAGGTCAAGGAGGCAATGTGGACTACCCCCCCACCTCAGGGACTGTGTTGTTCCCTTGGGAACTAGGAATTTATTGTAGGGGGGGCAGTGTAACGATTGTTAAGGTTATTTTACTGTGACATGTTGACTATCTCTGTGCACTGTTGCTGTTTCTTTAAGAGACATGTTTTGGTTGTGCTGCAGGAAAAGTCAATGAGTGTGTGCGGGAAGGCGAGAGGGTTTTTGTTGTTCGGGAGCTGGGGAGTGAGTTTTACCGGAGGACTCTCCTTGGGATTAATGGCCCGTTTTTCTGTAACTCCTCAATAAACCGTGGTGAGAACAAAACGTCTGGTGCTTGAGAGGTTATGTGAACGTTACAATATCTTTTTTTGTCAGTATTTTAAAATGTTCCTACTCACACGGAGCATTGTTCCACAACCTGCTCAGCCTCAACCTGTCAACATAAAGACTTCTGAATAAATGTGGTATATTGGTCCTTCATTTAAATATACAGTTGTGGTCACAGGTTTGAATGCACTCATCATGGTGATGAATGTCATGGTAATTTGGGGCTTTTTATTATTTCTTTGAAGTGCTCTTTTTCCAATGTAAAATGATTGTACAGCATATATCTTTAATGACTTTAGAAAACAAGAATTGGGTTCACAAGTTTGAAATCATTTTGAATTTTCTGTAATCCACACAGAGTCAAAAGTATGCATATAGGCTCAAATATGTGTTATCCTTTATTTATCCAGGTAAATGTCTCATTGAGATTAAACTCTCCTTTTCAAGAGAGACCTGGTCAAGAGGCCAACACACACACACACACACACACACACACACACACACACACACACACACACACACACACACACACACACACACACACACACACACACTTCATGTGTGCTTT
>VVHJ01003763.1:20232-30742 GCA_015107715.1 Tylochromis polylepis | reverse complement strand
AATTTATCCCCCCCCCCCCCCTTTAAACTGCTGTATTCATGTTTTTCTTCACATTTTAACCAGGTGTTTGATGTAAGGTTTAGCAATATATACAGTACAAATATGTTTGACCGAAAGCAACACATAATATTTAACTGTAGGATTGATGGATCGTGGTTAGTTACAGTTGTTTTCTCTCAGTTAAGTATACTATTGTTCCTTTAAAGACTGTTTTATGTGGTGCTGACTACTCTGACCATGGATTCTTCTGAATCTATAGTCAGAGTATTTCCATAGTCGATGCAGCTGGCACACTACCAGTTTAGAGAAACAAACAGAAGTACTAGTACCAATGCTAAACATTGCACTGCTGTTGAAGGGGTCAGTAGCAAAATGTCTTTTATCCACCTACAAAGGACACCATCCATCCATTTTCCTCCCAAACATTCTGCCCAAAGGACACACCTAGAAAAAAAAAAAGCTGTATTAAAGAAAACACTGCATTTTAAATTTTCAACAATGTGTCTTGCCATCAGAAAACGCTTAGTTGTACCTGTAGACACTAAAGCTATTACACCAAAGTGTCATACCAGGAGGTTCTTTAAATACAAGGGGGGAGCAAGTGAATCAGAAACCCAGGGCACAGAGACCAAACGGGTCTAATCAGAAAAAGTTCATTCCCAGAGGCAGAAAGAAGGAATGAAACAAACAAAAATCTAGAAACTTATGTAATAAAATTCTCTTTGTACACTAAAATCCCATACAGTCCCACAATTCAATTATCAAGACGATTAAAGACGAATGTTACTTATGCATAAAAATTAGAGCGAGGAATACCTCTTCTGAAGTGGGGACCACCCCAGCCTGGTCCCAGGAGGATGAGGAGAAGCCTCCCATCTCAGTCTTGTTCCTCTACTGGGCTCGTCACCTCACAGCTCAGCTTGCGCTCCGCACTAGAGTCTCTCGCTCGCTATGACAGCGCCCTGTAAGTAGACAGACACTGGCCAGAAACGTCGTCCGTGAAGCTGGTCCCCCAACACGGCTGCACCCAGCGAACGACAGTGGAAACTGTACTCGCACATGCAGGCAGAGGTTCACCTCTGCCCTGTTGATGACCACATGCGTTGTTCCCCGCTGTTTCTGTCGTCTGAACTGGGTCGCCGTGTCGCGCCCATCTGCCCATCCTTCCACAAACTGTTTTACCTAGCGATCAGGCAGCATGTTTCCTACACGCTCATTCCTCCTCATATCTGGACCTCCTCTCCCTTTTGGTGCTCAGCCAGCTTTCTTTAAACAGGTCCTTTCAGCAGCTGATAGGCCACCTCAGGGCACACCCATGCCTCAACAGGTGCCTGCTATTAACTAATTTGTCCCATGTCCAGCCAGTCCACAGTGGGTTAAAACAATGTCATATAAAAACACTAAAAACATGCAATGCAAATATCAGAATAAAATCAT
Source organism: Tylochromis polylepis (assembly GCA_015107715.1). Classification (NCBI taxonomy): domain Eukaryota; kingdom Metazoa; phylum Chordata; class Actinopteri; order Cichliformes; family Cichlidae; genus Tylochromis; species Tylochromis polylepis. The sequence goes on along the minus strand of VVHJ01003763.1, from coordinate 29,305 downwards.
GCAAATAAAATCAAAACTACACATACAAATAAACGGACTATAAACACAAATTTCCACTGTGTGACATACCTATAAGTGGGACATTTTTGCTTTCTTTCGAAGTCACCAAAGTTTCTTGGTGTTCAAAGGTAATTTTACGTTGTGAAACTTGCAGAACTTGTGTGAAAGTGGGATGTTAAAGGTCATATTTATGCAGAAGTGATTTAAAAAAACCCTCAAAGGATTCACATTTTTCTGCAACTTGTTGGTTTGTCTTTGACTCAGTTTGTATTACTATGGTTTCTGGTCTTCTAGGGTTAGTTTGGATCCAGATTAATGTGTAAAAACAAGCATATGACTTCTTTAATGAGCTCACTTTATTTCTTAGTCTGTGTCCACCAAACAAAGTTGCCACACTTGCAATAAAGTTAATGCATACGTTTTTATTTTTGGTTTGTACGGTGCTGTTTAATGAATGGTGGCAGAAATGCAAAAGGACAGTGGGTTGAGGGAGTGTCAAAGCAAATACACACACTGGCAAGAGTTCATGGGAAAAGCTGCTAAAGTAATGCTGTCTCATCCCTTATCTTCTGAATCTACCCTAATAACTTGATATACTGCCCAACTCTGTTTGTGAAAAGCATTAGTCCCTAACTGGTTCTCACCAATAATGAAGGTTTAGAATTCGAAATGACTGATGACACTCATTATGGTATGGCAGTAGTATCTAATTGTAATATTCCACACTTAGTAGCTTTGTTAAAGAGCTTTTCTGAAGGTCAGTAACCCAGAGTGAGTGGAAAACTGTGTCAAATTAACCTTAGTCTTCAGCTCTGTGGAGGGATTTATCGCAGAAACGATTTAAATCTCAGTGCTCGTGGTCCGACGTCTTCCACTGAGACTTAACATGAAAATCAGTCAACAGAGGCGGGTTCTCAGCGGGGCTGGAGATTTAAAGAAAGCAGTGCTGCCACACAACAACCCCCGAGGAGTATGCATTTATCTTGAATCTTTATTTAGCCAATTCAGAGCTTCTCCCGTGAGCTCGGCCTCGGCTCTGCTTCGTATTCAGACCCAGGGAGCAACTTGACAGGTGTTCCCTCAATATTCTCCTCTGGTGTCCTCGTCTAACTTGGGATTCAAACTGACAAACAGGTTTTTACAGCCTAAAATGAATGTTCCTTTAACACCAAATTCCCCGTGCCCCTATACACTGATATTCAGTGCTTTTACAGGAAACTGTCCCCGGAACAGTGACAGATTGGTGCCACATCGACCAATCTGTCACCGGCAGCACTGATGTGCAGCTCTGCCATTTCACTGATGACTGTACTGAATTTTTAATGGCAGTAACTGCAGGCCTCTGGACATGATTTGGTAATGTCATCCAGTTATTTGTCACTGTGCCATTAAAGTATATAAAATTGTTATTTAATTACTTGTACCCTTTATTATATTGGTTCATCTGTTCTCTTCCATTGTTAATTATCCAACAGTGTCTCCTGGAAACTGGATTTTTATACAAATTTATTTTCTTGTTGCAGTGTAAACTCTGTTAAACTAAATTCAGATTGTTACGAATGAATGAAGAGGGATATTTGTGAGCTGTTCGAAAATATACAGTTTTTCACCAGAAACTAAGGTTTGCGTCCACATTCCCATGTGAGACTATAAGTTTGAGCTACAAGTAAAATAAATAAATAAACATGAACTCAAAGATTTTTGCTGCTATCTTTAAGGTCCAAAGACTCTTCCTTTTTAAACCAGACCACAATCTTTAAGGTTAGAGGTATATAATCTTATACTCTAAAGCAGGGGTGGGGAACTCCAGGCCTCAAGGGCCGGTGTCTTGCAGGTTTTAGATATCACCCTGGGTCAACACACCTGAATCAAATGATTAGTTTATTACCAGGCCTCTGGAGAACTTCAAGACATGTTGAGGAGGTAATTTAGCCATTTAAATCAGCTGTGTTGGATCAAGGACACATGTAAAACCGGCAGGACACCGGCCCTTGAGGCCTGGAGTTCCCCACCCCTGCTCTAAAGTGTACACCCGTTGAAAAGGTAGATCATGCTGTAGTTGCTGCCAATAATTGCAATTAGATTTCCCTCAAAATGTGTTTTGCTTTTATAAATTATGTAAATGTAATAAATTGATTATCAAATAAATGTCTAGAAATTACTCTGATTAGATTACAGGTTGAGCATCCTCACCATGATGATGTATTTTGTTTTCTACTCTACAGACATTTGTTTTGTTCAGAGAATTTACAGCTTCAGGGGTTCCCAGTGGAAACTGGTCACCTGAGGGTTTTGCAACTGTTACAGGAGGGGGATCTGCTAATCACTGGATTGCATGAATGATCATGAAGGAACCGCCTGACTCATCAAATAAATGTTTTTTGTTTTTTTAATTTACAAAAATATTAAAACTAAGAAAAATTAAGAAAGTTTCTTTTTCTTGTATTAATCTTCCCATTATTTTCTGCACTTACTTTTAGTCATGCTTGTCTATAAAATATAAAACTTAACAGTTTTTATAATGTCTCCAAACTTGCTGCCTTCCAGTTGCTTGTTTTTGTCTGAACAACAGCTTCTCAAATATATCCAGTGTAATATTATCTATGATTTTTTTTTTTTTAAAGTGTCAAATCCTCGTATTTGATATCCAGAACCATGAGGGTATTTGATATTTTTACATCCAAATTAATGAAATACTGAATAAAAAACAAACAAACCCAGTTTACTTTGATAGGCGCCAAAACAAAGTGCTGTGATTCAGGTAATTTTAATTGGGGGGGGATCGGTTTAGATTGCATGCATGTTTAAATAAAAATACTGGCTGGGTATCATTTGTATTGTAAGAGGAAATAATACAATATATTTTCATATAGAAATTTTGTCAAAGTCTTGTCAAGTTTTTTTTTTTTTTCCCCAATTTGACTTCATGGAAATTAGACATGTTCAATTTGAGTGTAAACTCAACATGCACAGATTCAGCCTATGATGAAGTGTGAAGAAGCAGCTGCATTATACCTACATCTAATGATTTCTATACTTATCAGTTCATCTATCGATTCATTTTTAAGACTGAAAATTCAAAAAACAGTTGAAAGAATCTGCTTTTTTGTCGCCCTCATGCAGTTAAAACTATTGTGTGTATATTTTCCCCAAAAAAACAAGTCCTCCCATTTTAAGGAGGATGGAGCTGTTGTGTTTCTGGCATTACAGCTTGATAAATGACTGAAGCCATCAATCAATTATTATAATTGTGATCATTTGTTTTCTGTAGATTGACTAATGATTTCAGCTCACAGGCGCACCTGTGGCTCAGGAAGTGGAGTGGGTCGTCTGTTAATCACAAGGCTGGTGGTTCAATTTCTCGCTCCTCTGCTTGCTGAAGTGTCCTTAAGCAAGAAAGTATAAAACAAATTTCCTCATGCATACAGATCCTGTGTGTATATTGACTGCAATATACACGTTTCCAGGAAACAACTTGCATACCCTAGATCTAAAGAAGCCAGAGGAGAGAAACATTTTTTTTGTTTGTTTTGTTTTTACTTGGTGTGTTTCACACTGTTTGTCTCATAGTTTCCCATTTCTGAAGACCCCACCCATCCAACCACCTTCCAAAAACGCAGTCAGCCTTTGGGAGAACAGCATCTTAAAGATCACCTTAAGGAGAATAAGTGTGAATATGTAACTGGTCGAGGACACACAGTTATAAAGCTACAGAGTAACATGTGAGCATGTGCACTAACTTCTGGGTATAGGGTTGTCGAAACATTGGGAGTCTCTAGCTGCAGCAGCAAAAGCCGTCTTCCATGCAGAGGGTCTCTGTGCCACTCTGTCTCACCACTTTCATCCGCTTGGCTGTCACATTGTCTCTTCTACTTCTCGCCCATCTTCTCACCTCTGCTGTGCGTGTGTGTGTGTCCCAACATGGCCTGTCTCATCATTTCCCATCTCTCTGGCTGTATATCTCTGTCGTCCCCCTCCTTTCCTCCTCCTGCTGTCTTCTCTGCTCGCTCACTCGCTCTTCTCCCGGCCATCCGCAGGCTGCAGATAGGATTAAAAATTAACACCCTGTGTGTGTGTGTGTGTGTGTGTGTGTGTGTGTGTGTGTGTGTGAGTGAGAGAGAGAGACCGAGAGCAAAAATGGGAGAACGGCTGAGGGATGGGCTGCTGAAGTCATTGTTATACTCCACATTTATGGTTTGCATTAGCGCAGTATTTGCCACCTCATTTTGGTGGCACTGCAAGTTCACATTTTCCTTTTTGCTGTTTATTTCGCCTCCAATATTGAACACACCTCCTCATGGGTTTATGAACTCACATCCAGCAATTTTGGCATCTCTGGGGATTTTGTGACTTTTATCGTGAAAATCCACTGTGGAAATGTCATTTCTAATAAATGTGTAAACAGTGATAGGTCAGTCATGTTTGAAGTTCTTAATATTTCTTTCTTCTTCTCAGTGACCTATTTAAATATATTTTTGCACGTTTTCTTTGCACTCTGAAGCTGATGCAAGACATTTAATGCATTATTGAGCAACAGATATTTATAATTTATCCGCTCCTTTGATAACTGATTTGTTGTTCTAGCCATTTTAAACTAACTAGTCAATTAGTTCCTCATTTTTCTATTGGGAGGATTTGTGATGTTGCATAACAGTAAACTATTAAACCAGAGCAAATGGCATCTATGCGTCTGTGTATTCCGACATCTCATCAGTTCTTTTGATTGCATTGTCAGACAGAGGCATTGTTGATGGCATGTTTGTGCCATCTGGACCTAGTGTTCTGTCACTTTGCTAGCATACAGCTCCAAACAGCTCCATTGCCTTGATCAGACACTTTTTCACAGTAGAATAGTCTTGGTTCAAATCCAGTGCTCTTTTGAAGTAGTAGTTTCTCTGTCCAAAAGGATGTTTGGTTTCCAAGTGCCTCTTTAGCTTGCTTGACACCATGCTAGCATTAGCAGCTTCTCCTGACATACAGCTCGCTCAGGCTGAGGGTTGTTGACATCCCTGGTCCAGCTGAAGCTGTAAAAGCCATTGGCTTTTGCAATACTGTCAAGAGACAGTTTTTTTTTTTCTCTTTACTTTAGCTGGTGTATCTTTGCACTCGTGGGTGGTCGTGGTTTGTTTTGGTGGTCCATTTTCTCCCTTACAGCTATCCTCGCTTTCAATTAAGGCGATTGATGCGTCACGGTCTCTTAATTCTTTACTTTTTGTAAAATCATCAGGGCTACTTTTTAAAGATGTATTTTCACATTAATGGAGAAAAGAATATTTATTTTTTCTTTTCTGGAGACTAGGAAAACAAGATGAGCAGGAGAAATTGCTGAAAAGCTTGACTATACGTTAGTAACAAGACTATCTGTTAACTGACCAGGGGAAATAGGTGTAATTATACTGTTTAGAGTAATCAAATTATTGGACAGTGTACTGTCAGAAATTGCCATTTCCCTGTTGTAGCTTTCGCAGGATATTTGAGGCACATTTAAAACATTTTTGCTGTGGTGGTTGTTAACATAATTCATTAGGCGGAAAAGGCTTGCCATTAATCCAGATCTTCTAGAAATAAAGTTCTGCTGCCTTCTGTTGAGGTTAGTTAAGTTCCTGAACACTATCTGAAGAAACATCTGCTGAAACTCGTTTAGTGCAGTACTGTCAGTACTACTGTAGCTATATCATAATGATGAGTAACCATTTATTGAAGCTTCTGGGTCTGAAAAGTTGAGCCAGTAAACAAAAAAAAAAAAGAAGAAAAAGAAAAGTGCCTTAAGTCTGCATTCTTTATAACAGCCAGCAGGGAGTTTAAGAGAAGTTTGGTTGTATAGAAGTCTATTTTAAAGTGTTAAATTCTACATTATGCTTATTTTATAAACTTTGATCTTGTTAAAATCAAAAAATGTAGAAAATATTTGTGACAAGTTGCTTGTCTGGGGGAATTGCCCCTCATGTATTAATTCCAGTTTTGAAACATGGCAACAACAAGCCTCAGCTCAATGCACCAAAAGCCTATCTAGTTTAAGCAGTGGTTGACATGAAGGTGAGTACATCCATATCTTATATGTACCTTCTCGATAGACTTATAATTAGGACCTCACCAACAATTTACAGGTTTAAAAAAAATTGTTCAATAATTAATACATGTTGCTGTTATTAAACAAATTTTATAGGTTTGACTATTTCTCATGTCATCTTCATCATATAATGTGCACAGCGGCTACAGTATTTTTGAAACTTTAAGTGTGTGTGTGTGTGTGTGTGTGTGTGTGTGTGTGTGTCTTATCAGTTGAATATAGGGCTGCATAAAATTCAAAACAAGGCTGTGTTATACATCCATAATGGAACAAAACAATTTGTTACATATTTGATCACATCCACCAATAAAAGAAAGGAAACATGCCTGCACAGCCACACACTGGCTGTTTAGCCATGGTTGCCACGAACCGGAGGTGACTTTAGTTGCGTAGCTGTCAATCAACTTTATTCTTTCTCTGCTCCACCTATATCCTCTATCTTTATGGTCTCTGACAGGCAACAACCTCACTTTCACCTTGCTGTTGCACTTCCCGCCAAACCAGCCATCCCCTTAGATGTCTCACTGACACAAAAGAATTTGTGATTGAAGTGCTCAGCATCAGGCCCTGTTGGCTAGATGGAGTGTGAAAGAGGACCAGATTCTTGCTGTCTAAAGGGTTTTTCCACAGCTTCAGAGGGAACATCAGCGCAGTAGGGATCCTGGCAGGCAAACAGGGTAATAACACAGCCGCTGTACCAGAGAGCCTCTGCTTTACATTTGAGTCATTTAGCTAATAGACTAATTCCCACAGACATACAGTGAGTGATACCTGATTAAGGACATTCACCAGCAATTTTGGATTTTATTAAAATGAACATGGCCTGAAGACCAACTTTCATAACCAGCTTTTTAGTATAAGGAATGAGGACTTACAGACCAAAAGTTAGACCATAGAAGCTGTTTTACATGCAAGGTTGCTGCTGCTGGAAGTCTGAATGATGTTTTGGAAAAATGCTGTCAGTCCAAGGATGTCCTGTCCAAAGGTTTCTGGGGTAATTGGACCAATTGGACCAATTGCAAAGAGATTGATTGTAAAATGATTCAACGCAATAAAACAACAAATTGTCCACCTGTTACCTTTCAAGTTTAGTGTCGTCTGTAATGCAGTCTAAATCTTGGCATTTGAAACTGTAGTAGTAGTAAAACAGTGTGAGCAATTGTCATTTTGTACCTGGTGGTCCAGAGGTAGAGCATGTTGCGAATTAATCACAAGGTTGGTGGTTCAATCCCTGGCTGGCCAATCTCCATGTGAATCTTAATTAAAATTCCGTTTGTACCTGGTATCAAACTTTGAAGCTGTATAGGATATGGCAGCAGAAGACCACCCGATCTGCCGGGTGCCGATCTTGTGATCTAAGAACAGGAAACTGAACCTACAATTCACACATGAGCACTAAAATTGGACAATAGAAGATTGGAAAATTGTCGGTGGCCTCATGAGTTTTGATTTCTGCTGTGGCATTTGGATCGTAGGGTCAGAATTTGGAGTGAACAGTGTGACTGCATGGATCTGTCCTGCCTTATATCAATGGTTCAGGCTGTTGGTGGTGATGTAATGATGTGGAGGATATCTTCTTGGTACACTTTGGGCCCCTTATTACCAACTGAGAATCATTAAACGATACAGCCTGAGCATTGCTGCTGAACATGTCCATCCCTTTATGACCACAGTGTACTTATCTTCTGATGGCTGTGTCCAGCATGATAACACAGCATGTCACAAAGCTGAAATGATAATAACTGGTTTCCCAAAAATGACAATGAGTTCAGTGTCCTCAAATGGCCTCCACAGTCACCAGATATCAGTCTAATAGAGCACTTTTTGTTCAATAGCAGATTTGCATCAGCCATCAAATCTGCAGCAACTGTGTGATGCTATTATGACAATTTGAAAACAAAAATCACTGAGGAATGCTCGCTCTGAGTGTATATTATAGTAAGTCTATGAAAGTAACACTATTATTCAAGAAGACCAGAAGCTCAGCGGGAAAGTGTTAACAGAGGTCTCAGATCAGGGGAGCCGAGGGATGTTTTCTGACTTCTATACGGTCAGACTTCTATGTGCAACCAGAGGAATTGCTTCCTTTGGTCCATTAGGAGGAATGCGTGTTTAAGGCTCTGTGTCACTGCATTGACTGCATACAGTCTACTGTTTCCTTTTGTGGTGAAATCTCATTTTATCTTTAAGATCACAACATATTTATCAAGTCATGAGATACCACTGAGTGTAGTTTAGGATCGACTGGGGAAACCCAGTAATTAGGGTTTTCTAAAGAACATTGCCACTTTCAGCCAGTCATGTGGACTTACAACATTTTAAATAGTAATTCAATAATTGCCAAACTTAGTTTTTGGCCCTAGATTGTGCTGAAGTGACTCTTCTCCTTATTGATTGTTTTGTATTCTATTTGAGTGCTTTGTACTGTACTTCCTTTCCCCTTTTCCCAAACCCTATTACTGTTGCTCTCACAGCTACCCAGTTATTCTTTGGAGATCAATAAGGTTCCACGTGATCTAATCAAAAGAGAGGCTGATCTGTTTAAGACGCCAGGTTTCACCACTCAGCAGCTGAGGAGAACACCAGATGTTTATTTGGTTAAAACTGCATATTGAAGGTGGACATAATAATAATCTTAACATGACACAGCTCTTTGCTATCGATAAAAGATATTTCTCTAAGTAATATATAAACTTACCTGAGTTCTTCAGGTTCATGAATGCACAGACAACCGGCACGTTTTCCCTTCCACGCTGTCTGAAAAGACCCTTTCCCGATGTAAAACATGGCAATGTTTGCAGTTTAAAAGGACAAAGTCTGCTTAAACAGAACCAAATAGACAAACACACATGACACTGAATCAGGAAAACAGTCTCATATGGTCTCATTTTTGTTTAGCATGTCTAGCACCCAAACTATTGAGTTATGCTTAGGAAAACAAAAGTTGGGTAAAATAGACAGAAAGCCTTTGTTTTTTTTTTTTTTTTTTTTTTTTTCACTTTC